>JAURVB010008563.1:0-154726 GCA_033002965.1 Piper betle | reverse complement strand
TCATCAAAAAAGCTTTACGTACAAGGCACTAAACAGCTTGAACTCATTCTTCAATATTAAATAACAAAATTTCATAACATGTAACTAACCTGAAAAAGAATATCATTTCACAGACGTTGACTCTGCATTTTCATCAAACAGCTAGCCGACACGGAAATATATCATTCACGTAGGCTTCATATTTCATGGGCAGCACTCCTTACTGCAATAATTCCCATTACCACCGAAGAAGCTACCCATATGATTATAAGAAAAATTTGCGACAAATATGATGACTACATATAGAAAAGCATTATAGCTAAGAACATGGATTAACTAATGTTGAGCACAAAAACATGTGTATACAATATATTGACATTGTCTAATTCTTCATTTCTAAAGAGAATATGGAAATAAATAAAACAAAGAATGGTGAGAGAAGCGAAACAGTGCCATGGGGAAGAAATATAGAGATGCCGACCCCATAGCCGGCGGCCGCCAACAGTTTGAATGCACCACTGTGACCTTAAATACGGTGAAAACAGAACCGAATTTAAATCGAACCCAGTTATCAATTTTGGTTTGGCTCTTAATTAATTCAATTAGTTCCTCACTGGGTGTTTACTTGGGTTCTGAACCGACCGAAATCAAACCGTAATATTGAATATTTAAAAAATACTTTCAAAACTTATATTTTGTGTTAATTATTATAAAATTAGTTTATTTGTATGATAAATTTTGGAAAGTTTGATATGATATGCATGTGGAGGATGATTTTTAACATGATTTTATTCCCTAAAAGATGGTGTAATTTTAATTAGGTAATGAAATAAACCCATTTTAAATATTTTTTTATGAAATTTGATTACCAAATTACTATATCAAATTTGCTTTGATTATAGTTCCTGTCTAACATTGACGAAATAGACTTGAATTTTAGTTCATATCATAATCACTATATTATGATTAGGTGATTTTTGTTGTCGTTTGTTTCTTTAGTTACGACCTACTTAGAAACTGTCAGATCCATCTTTGGAGGCTGATTGTTTTTTATGTCTGATTTTAACTCCACTGTATATATTTAAACGCAACATATAAATAGATAAGAATTTTTTAAACAACTTCAAATATCATTCTAATATCCTTAAGCAAAACTGCATTTGATAATATCGGAGACTAAATTTTTAACATACCCCTCACTCTTATTAATTCTCATAGTGGTTGATGTTATAAACATATATATGCAAAGGAACAAATAAGTCTACTAGGTATAATTAATTGGGCAATATTGGGTATTCAGTAATTGGTTGCAAGGCGATTTTATCTTGTGTAAAAAGCAGCAAGAAAATACTATGTCAAATTACAATTTATATAGAAACTAATTTATCTGCACATTCAATGGAAGATTTTGACTGTAATAATCAAGATGAGGTGATAAGAGGTTACGTACAACCAAACATTGGCATGCATGCATATAAGTGTTATATTAAAAGGAAAAAACGGTTACCCTAAAACTGCAACCCTTGGTAGTTTGCACGGAAGCTGCCAACAGAATTAGTGTTGCTCATTCACCACAGATATCTACCGCCACAACCAAAAAGACAGCAGCAATGCCCACAAAGCAGCACTTAAAAATGAGGGGTTTTAATTTGAAAGGGTCGACCATCCAACCTAAGTCCAACTCAAATCTCCCTCTCTATTCTCACTGGCCCCTCCTTCCCAACCACCACCACCCCATTCCCTGCCTTCAAATAGGGCTTCCCCTCCTTTTCTTCCTCTTCATTAAGATTATTTCCCTGCCATTTTATACAGGACTTGCACCCACCTGTGTATTCTCTCCCCATTCTTCGCATTGCCCACCTCCCGTTTTGACAAAAGCCATGGGTGGGTGCGCTAGCAAGACTAGAGATTCCGACCTCAAGGTGCCCCCGCCGGAGAGCGCCGCCGACGCCGAACAGGCCCCCAAGGTTGTTGAGGCTGAGGCTCCGGCCGTTGATGTGGTACGTTTAAGTACATACCATGCACCGCCTCTTTAAGTTTCTTTGGACTCTTAATTTCCTCGCTATATTGATGAGGATCGTTAGTTATTATAATTAAGTCATTTGAGGTTGATGATTGCTTATATATTTATTTTCCTTATTAGCATCATTCTTCAACTTACTCTTGGTCATCATCATCACAAACAAATATCAATCTCATACTTCTTGTCATTATCATGGCCATCATGCATTAGGAATATATTTATCATTATAATAATTATTTCATGAATATAGATTATAATTAATTAGACATTTAAACTCATAATCATCGTCATCATTATATATAGATCCAATTATCCTCACCACATTGATTATATGGCATCTAATCGTATTTACATTTTGTTGGAAACACTTAAATACCACACAATTACTATGAAAAATTAAGTTCTAGCGTTGGCCGTTTATATGATTGTATAGGGAAAGCTTCCATCCGGAACCTGTGATTTCTAAAATGTATGTAATTAGGGGGGTTGTTTGGCATGAACCACACCTTTCAAAGATAAAATTGCAATGTAATAAACTGCATTTCCATTTGTGAACCATGACAAAGTTAAGAAAACTTGGCCAAAAAGCTATTGAATTGATTGTAAAAGAGGTTTTTATACTAGAGTTCAATATAAACAACCGACTAAAAAATACCAAAAATGAATTCAATTACAACCATTAGATCAGTCAACTACTTTTAATCTGAGCCTTTAATTCTCATACTTCAATATCCACCCTCAAGCAATGCTTTGGTAAAAGCTGAAGCTTGGAAACAAATTTAATGGCGAGATCAGATGAGAGGGGTTTTGTAAAAATATCAGCCAATTGCTCTGATGATGGCACAAATTCACTTTGTGACAATTTACTGGCTACTCTCTCTCGAACATAATAAAAGTCCAATTCGATGTGCTTCGATCTCCCTGAAGAACAGGGTTCAGACAGATTCAGAGCACTTAGGTTATCTGAGTACAAGATAGGTGTTGCTGCCAGCTATATCTGCAAATCCTTTAGCATGAACCCTAATCATGTGCATTCAGCTGTTGTTGCTGCAAGTGCTCGATACTCAGCTTCTGTACTTGAGCGAGAAATTGTTTGTTATTTCCTTGAGCTCCATGAAATAGCATTGCTTCCAAGGAAGGTAACAAAACTTCTTGTTGATCTCCTTGTTAAAGGACAGTTTGCCCAGTCACTATCTGATTAAGCCACAAGTTTCACATCTGTAACAACGGAGAGATTCTGGCCGAAATTGATTGTACTATTGACATAGCGTAGAATACCCTTCACCAGTCTGTAATGAAAGTTTGTGGGAGAGTGCATAAACTGGGACACAAAATTGACTGCAAATGTTATATACGGCCGAGTGAATGTAAGGTATTGGAGTAAACCAACCAAAGCACGATACAATGTGATATTATAGAACATTTCTGAATGTCCTGGATCAACAATTCGAATAGGAAGTGGAATAGATTGAGGTTCGCAATCAATCATATCAGCTTTAGCAAGTATCTTCTCAGCATATCTCTTTTAGAGTCAAGAACAAACCTGCACCAATAGTCTTAATCTCTACTCCAAGAAAGTAGTGCACATCTCCTAAATCTTTGATAGCAAATTTAAATTTAAGAACTAGAAATTTAGAAACCATTGTAGAAGAAGAACCTGTGAAAAAACATATGCTCAACATATAAAAGCAGGATAATAGTGCCCTCATTGGTGTATTGAACAAACGGTGAAGAGTCTGCATGGCTGGAAAAAAATCCCAATGATAAGACAAATTTAATAAACCTATCAAACGAAGCCTAGGTGTGTGCTTCAATCCATATAAAGCCTTGTGAAGACAACAAACATGAATAAAACTTCTTGTGATGTAAAACCAGGTGGTTGACTGATATAGGCATGTTCTTGAAGAGTACCATGTGAAAAGACATTTTCTACATCAAATTAATATATTTTCCACTGACAAGAAATAGTAGCACAATCCTTACCTTAACAATTGGAGAGAAAGTCTCGCTGACGTCAACACCTTCTTGTTGAGCAAATCCTTTGGCAACCAATCTGGCTTTGAGCCACTCGTCACTGCCATTTGCTTTATATTTTACTTTCTACACCCACTTATTCCAATGACATGCATGTCTTGTTGCCTTGGTACAAGAATCCATGTATTGTTGTCTGCAAGAGCTTCTAGTTCCTCCTTCATAGCATGTAACTAGCCACTATGTCGCGAAGCCTCTCTGACAGAACCTGGTTCCTTTACAGAAGTAAGATCAGTATGAAGTGCATATTTAGCATTAGGTTTCACAATTCCTGACTTTGCTCTTGTTTGCATAACATGTCCAACAATGATAACGAGGATAAAAAGGATAAGATAGCGTAAAGATCAGAGGCAAAGCCCTCACAGTTGCATGACTCTGATACCATAAGAAAACTTAGCCAAAAAGCAATTAAATTATTGTAATAGAGTTTTTTATACAAAAGTTCAATATAGACAACCGACTAAAAAGTACCAAAAATGAATTCAATTACAGCCATTAGATCAATCAACTACTGGTGAACCGTTTATTCTCACACTTCAATAATACTATTAATTAATTAGCTAACTACACAAGAATCACCAAATTTCTCTCATAGTTCATGCAAATATTCGAGTGAGATAAGACATAAATTAAGAAGATTTAGGCTTATTCTAAAAGAGCAATGATATGTGCTCCCCCAAAATTTTTTCCATTTTTCCTCTCAATGAGTTTAATTGGCTTATTCAATGAGCCAAATGGATCATTCTTACACTACAATTTTTTCTGGCCTATCAAAATCTAAATGGGGAAATTAGGGAAATTTTTGGTGGTGCATAAAGGATTTGTCGTTCAAAAATGATTAGTTAACCGCCCATGAAGCTCACACTTTAATATACATAAGATAATTATGATAACTCGTACCCGTTGTGGATGTCAGATTAGTCTAAACAAATTTTTTGTTTATATATGGTGGGATTAATAAATGGCAGGAGAAAGTTGAAACTAAGGAGGAAGCATTGGTTAAAGGCTCAGAGCCCAAACCAGAGGCTGCAGTTGCTGATGCAGCTGCTGCTGAACCCTCTGAAGCCAAGCCAGAGACAGAAGAGCAACCAGCGAAGGCTGAGGTGCCAGTAAAGGATGACAAACAACCGGAGAAGGCCGAGCACGTGGTAACAGAAACAGTGAAGGCATCAGAAACCACCTCCGAGCAGAAGTCAGAGACAGAAGCTGTAGCTAAGAAGGAAGAGAGTGAGCCAACCAAGGCACCAGAAACCAGCCAAACCTAAGCCTAATAAGAGATAAACACACAACTGCATAAACTAAATGGTGGAATAAGAAGTTGTTTAGTGAATTGTATTTTATTTTTTACGCATTTGTTTCCTATTTATAATCTGTTCAGGATGATTTTTTGAGGGTTTGAATCTTTATATTTAAACTGTTTAACTAATTTCTGTTTGGCATTGGTGACTCGAAGAAAATGAACAGGGGGAATCTATATTATATATTAGAAACTAAAAAGAAAAAAATAAAAAGATCATATACGCCCCTAATTTTTTGCCTAAAAGTAAAATTAAATAAAAATTTTAAGAGATGAATTTGAACTCATGGGGTGCAATATTGTAATGGCAAAATGTATTCTCTATGAAAATGAGGCATCCAATAATCATGAGGATTTAAGATTTAAATTATTTATATGGCAATTTTTTTAACCTTGAGGAAAATATTATCATATATTTTTCGAAGCAAAAAATCTATTTACAAATAAATGAAAATTTGGAATATATAAATTTTTTTACCATTGTACTTTCATCATTCATGTAAGTCTCACTCCCAAATTTTAAATACAAGTATAAGTAAAATGGTTTGAAAAGCTTTAGGCCATTTATTCCAAGGCAAAAGAAATTTTATTATATTTAAAATACGGTAATGTTATTAATTAAAGAGCTACCTATAAGTTAATACACCACCTCAAACAATCATGCACTGGGCTCGACCAGCTGGTTTAAGTTTTTTTATCATCGATAAATAACGATATTTGCATCACTTGAAAAGTAAAGGGAATTAAAATTCAGACAATTTGTAAAAATTATCAAGATAAAATAATAATATCTCCTTAATAAGATCAAAATGTCTTTAATATATACAAGCCTTTACAAATGTTATTTTTAATGTTTTAGACCATAAGATAAAAATCTAAACCTAAATTTAAAGAACTATATATTACTATATTATTGAATCTGAATTAACGTAAATTTGGATGAATACAGTTAGACCCGTTACGCCAAACACCGGGTACTAAGCAGGACCTTTGGTATTTAACTCTAGAGGGTTAATAAATTAGGACTTTTCATATATATATATATATATATATATATATATATATTAAAAAAATCTCTTTAAAAAAAAACTAAACCCTAAGTTGTCATCTCGTCTTCATTAAGAATAGAGCTGTCTATATCAACTCGGGACGGCTATGGAGCATTGGTACCATCGACCACGTAACATGCATCTCTGTCTCTGATCATCTATACAGATATCAACGGAGTGAGCACTTGGATCCCAATAAGCTGCTGAGATTCAATTACCACAACACCTTTCAATTCTTCCTGCAGTGCAGTAAGTTCACCTCAACTTTCTTTATGCTCATTTATTTACTCTTTATATCTGTTCTTCATTGGAACTTTGCCTTGAAAGAAAAAACCCATCTGATCTCATGTCACTTTTCGTGAGAAATCCAAAAAAAGCACTTTGATGCATATATACTATTGATCATTTATGATTGATGGATAAAATATTAGTTGAAGAGGGTCGTCTTTGAATCAATCCCAAAAATACATCAAATTAATATTGTGCAGGAAGATAAACAACCGCTTCTTAATTCTTAATCTTTAATTCTTAACCACGGTTTCATTAACCCTTCATTATAAATACCACCCATCACCTTCCCCATTTATGCACCTTCCTGCCACTTCTTATCAGTTGGGTTCTACTGATCATCATATTCATTTTCCTTTCTATTTATCATCATAGCAGTAGAGACTATGAAAAAGAGATCCTGGACTGCATCCTTGTCCCCCTTGGACTTGCACTCCTGGCCTCCTACCATGCATGGCTTTTCCACCGCGTCGTCAAGCATCCCAAGAAGACTATGGTCGGCCTCAATGCCATCAATCGCCGTCTGTGGGTCCAAGCCATGATGGAGGTACGTAAAACCTATTTTTTCATTCCAAAATCGTAAATCGATCAATCAATCTTTTAAACAATTCGATCATACCATCAATCAATTCTCAATCGATAGGCTGTTACCATTCCATTGCATAAGAATTTTAATCCAATAAGAGCAGGATTAGTATAAAGTTTTTAATGATATTAGTTGCATGCAGGACACGGGCAAGAATGGTGTTTTAGCGGTGCAAACATTGAGGAACAACATAATGGCGTCGACCCTCTTGGCCACCACCGCCATCATGCTCATCTCCCTCATCGCCGTGCTCATGGCAAACACCGGCAGCGGCATGTCGGAGGTCAGGCAGCACGGCATAGTCTACGGCGACCGCAGCGAGCTGGGCCTGTCCATCAAGTTCTTCTCCATATTGGTCTGCTTCCTAGTGGCCTTCCTCATGAATGTGCAGTCCATAAGGTACTACAGCCATGCCAGCATCCTCATCAACGTCCCCCTTCGCCGGAAGACGTCAAACTTGTCACCAGAGTATGTCGTCCGGGCGGTGAACAGGGGGAGCCACTTCTGGTCCGTGGGGCTGCGTGGCTTCTACTTCTCCCTGCCATTGTTTCTTTGGATCTTTGGGCCAATTCCCATGTTTATGTGTTGCCTGGCCTTGGTGTTCTTGCTCTACTTTCTTGATGTCTCGTTTGACGTGAGCTCTTGCAATGGTGAGGATTATGACACGGAGGAGATTTGATGGGCAGTTAGTGTACAACGATTTGGATTGTCATTCACTCATATTGATCTCCGGCGGATTTGTAGCACTTGTAAAATGTGATAGATTGATAATTGATTTTAGGTGTTTGCCTGGTGCTTAAAAAAGGGTTGGAACCTAGAAGTGATCATTTGATTCAACGTAGGTTGAATACGTTAAAATTTGGGACCTACTCTTCTTGAATTGTGTAATGGAAGATTGTTGCATCCCAGGTTTGATCATATCATGGATAAATATGTCACATATTTGACAAGAGAGAGTTCATATGCTCTTTACAGTGTAATTTGTTTTGTATTATTTAAATTAATTAACGATCATATTGTGATTTGAGCATGACAGTCTCTGTACTTGCTTGAAAAAAATCTGTACCGCAAATGAGCTTTTTCTAACTAATGTTTCTCATATGCCCAACATGAAAAGCAATTACAGCAGACACCCCTGCTTCCCTACACATGCCCCATGACTGATGACACCCTTCCAAGTGCTTCACCTGCTCTTCCCTAATTGACATTTATTATGGCATTTTAACGTAAATTAATGCATATAAATCAATATCCTCCAAGTGACCTTGCTTCAAACTACAGATGGACATAGACAGTACCTTTTTATCACTAAGAAATCCCAAAATAAGATAGTATAAACAGTGATATAATGAATGAACCACCTTGCAGGGAACATATATCAAAATAAATTAAGGTCACGAAAAATAGAACTAATGGCCCAGTACTTAATGTAACAAAATAGGAGAAATGAACGTTTCAAATGGGCAATTTATAACGAGGAAAAAACTTAAATATCCATATCTGAGAAACAGGAATATACAGGAAAGGATAAACTATACGGATTGAAGAAAAACTAACAATCAAATGAGTCTTTCAAAGCGGCAATAAAAATGTAAATGATAAGATAACAAAAAAATATTAACAATTATACTTTCCAATTAGTAAATGGAAATTAAAAAAATGCTAGGAATATTTCTACAGTTCCAAGTTTTTCTTACGTCGTCTACTTAAAAATAATAACAATCAGATAAGAAGCTGTCCTCGTAAAAGGAAGCCTTGTAAATTAACTTCCATGCTGTTTCCCATTTCTCCCAATCCCAAGGCAGATTCAAGGCGCAATGCCTGGCTGTACACCAATATATTTCTGGGAAATTATGTAGTATTTAAGCCAATGAATGCTTCCTTTGCAGAGTAGCCGATTTCTTTTGTTTCACTTTTCCTTTTAAAAATTAAAAAATTAAAAAATTAAAAAGAGTGATGGAAAAGACATCGGCTACTCGGCAATGTCACTTAATTTCAGTTTCAGCTTCATATTATTGGCTAGCACTATAACCTCTCCTTTGGACTCGTCAATCTAGGCTTGCTTGCTAAGGGAAAGAACGCGGACAATATCACCAACTTCAGGTATTTTACTTTGTTTTTTCTGCAACTAAAGAGAAAGTATGCAAGGAAGCACAGGAACATTATACTTTCAGCCAAAGAACACAACAGGGAGAAAATCTATGGCACCTGATATTGACTGCTTAGAGGATGTAGCAAAGAGTACACCATCATAGGTTTCCTCGCTTAGTGAGTCAGTCGATTTCTTTCCCTCGATAGCATTTGCAGATGACTGTGTGTTGGATTCAGCTATCCCTTTCAGCTTCTTGTATCTCAAAGTAATAGCATGTTCTTCCACTCTTAGTTTTGCTGCCAACAATTCCTTGTAGTGAGATCTTTCGACAGCCTAATATAAATTAAGCTTATTATATGTAATGAACAGACAATCTCAAAACAAGTAATCTGGCCTTATAAAAGTAAGTACTATAAAAAGAAAACAGATATGTTTAAAATAAACCAGGGATGGCATGATCCATACTAAACAAAAGATTCTTGAACTCTACGGCTAGTTTTTAACTGAAGGCAATCACAACACACATTTTTGTTTTCAAAGCACTCTCAACATACATTACAAGTTTGGCCTGCCCACTTTTTCGTATCGTGGCCATGCACATGTTCATGCAATATTATTATTACGTGCTGAAGTTTGTGTTTTATAAAGTAGAAGAGGCAGCAAGAATGTAGGCCACTTCTTCTCTTAATAATTAACAAATAATTTTTTCATTAATTTTTCTATTAATCCAAAGTTACATTTCGCTGCCTGGTATTTGGGTGTTCTTTGGAATTCAGTCCGCTGAAAGTCACCAACTAGGAAAATTATCAGACACTTACTTTGTAGCATTCAAATGAAAACTTGGCAATTTCTCTTTCACTTTTTCATGACAGGAAGATTTTACTCAAAAGTTCATAAATGTGCACTCAACTGCAAGTCCTCGTTCTCTTTTTTAGTCTCAAAATACTTTTTCTTCCTATATCTTCCTACTATTGCTACAATCATCTTACTTTTAAAACATCAAGGAGCACTTGAAGTGAATTTCACTGTGATATCTATTTGTAGTAGTTTTGTAACTTCAAAATTCAAAATCATAAGTATCAGTGAGACATGATGTGTACATTTTCCTAAGAAATACAGTTTGGAACTAGTTTGTCCCTGCAACATGGATAAAAGCCCTCATAAATAACAACAAACGCCTAAGATGTGCATAATTTCCCTACAAGAAAAAATATCACGGAGACTACTTTTTCTTGTCAAACAGCGACAACAGCTAGATGGGAAATCAGTTTAAGCTACTCACTCCAAATACTTTGACGCTTCATAGTCTTGCTTAAATCTTTCAATGTCCACTATGAGCTATGAAAAATTGCACAAGTCGTAAGTTGTGACCATCATAAAAAGCTAATTTACTTATATATTTTGCTTTGGTGAACCCATTATCTACCGTATGTACCCACTACACAGTAGTGAATACAACTTGCAAGGAGTAAAAAGAGATCACACAGACACAACATTTCTTCAGGGCAAGGGTGTTTTTGGAGCTGCAGACCCAAATTTCAGTATAAGTTGGTGTCAGTGAGCAAATTGCATTAATCCTGATATATGAGAGTCAACTTATGAAAAATAAAAATTATGAGTGTCTTTTATTAGTGATAAGCATAGAAATCTACTTGAAGGAATCCATTTAGACAGAAAATGGTTCTAAGAAATCCTACTTAAATTTCATTAGGGTTTTTGTTACTTTGCATGGTTCGTAATTCTAGCAGATTTGACAGTCAAATTATTTTTATTTTTGGAGCTACCAGAATTAGTAATTACAAAGCTTGGATTATATGATAAATTGAAAATAAAAAATAGACCATTATTTTTTTCAACATAACATAATAATAGTCAATATACATTATGTTGCCTACCGTTCAATCTTCTCCATTTTCTAGGTTACTGTATTTTTTTCAACGTGAGAAGCCATCTATTTAATCTAGATTTTGAAGTGTAGAGGCTTTCTCATAGAGTTTATTTTACAAACAACCTACAAATAGATGATAAATTGGAAATTAAATAGGGGACCATTTTTTCAACATAACATAATAATAGTCAACAAATGTTATGCTGCCTACCGTTCAATCTTCTCCACTTTTAGGTTATTGTTTTTCTCAATGAGAGGATTCATCTATTTAATCTAGATTTTTAAAGTGCGGAGGCTTTCTCATAAAAGTTCAAACACATTGTTCATGTTTCATGAGGAAGGAAGAAAATCAGTGATCAAGTTTGCAAGCCTGTAAAAGCTGACAACCTATGCTCATCTGGAGGAGAACACAAAAAATGAAAACCTCAGGTATTATTTCTTTAAGAACTCTAATTTTCTGTATCCAAATAGCTGCATTGAAATCTTTTTGTGGTACTTTATAAGTTTATAACTATCCCTCTTTTTGACTATTTTGTTTAAAAAGATTCCTTCACTGGTGCTATTGCCATAGAACAGTAAACTTAAAGCAACTTTTTTGGCCTAAGTGCAATTTAAAAAGAATGACAATTATCAGCCATGCTAACTGAACTCATTGATCTAAGAAACAAGACCTGATTAAGTTCAAGGTTTGAAGCTCCACAAAGCTCACAAGCATTATGTACTATAATGTGCGGCAAATACTTCAAGGATGTGTGAAAATATCAAGCACGGCAAATTTGTTGCACAATATAATGATTTCTGAATAAAAAATTGAACTCATGCACAATCTAATGATTTCTAAAGCAAAATTGGAACTTAGTCAGAGCAGAGAGTGCTGTTAACATCAAACCCAACTTTCTATTAGGATGAATAATATCTTCATTGCTTGACAAGTTGATAAACTAACTAGCCAAGATTCCCGCGCAATGAACGGGCATTGTATATAAATGTGCACGTCAAATACAAATAAAGAAAGAGATCATTAATGTTGTACCTATTTGTACTTCTTGGAGACTTTTGTGAAGAAGAAAAGATGGACGGAAGTGGCACCTATGTTGCTTCTATTATATTTATAGTAATGAACAAAAAACAATATTTCATTATGGGTTCGATTGTAATTTGGTTGGTTGAAAAGAGTTTATAATCGGAGAGTATTATTGGTGAAAATTTTTGTTATCATCAGTTATCAGTGGAACAACTTTGACTATTATTTGTTAAAAAATTTGTTGTTATCAAAATATTTATTGTTATTTTTTGAGATGATTTATTAGTTTAAAAAACTATAATCAAGGTCATGCTCAAAAACATATCTATTTTTAAAGAGAATGTAATTCTTTTATTGTGCATTTTTATTTGTTCATTGTCCATTTCTCTAAATGGTCAAATTTGTTTTTCATATACTTTGCATAAATCAATGATACTACTACTGTATATAGTTATTATATTTTTAATATATATATATATATTTATGACAGGCAACATTCAATTTTTAGTAGTTATTATATTTCCTAGTTATATAAGAAGTGTCTAATATAAGAGTTTCTAGTTGTACTAGTATTTAAGTTTTATAATAAGTTAGAGTCAATCTTTATTCGGATTCGTATTTGAATTATATTTAATTGTTTCTTATACAAGTTGGAGTCTTAATTACTTTTCCTAGTTCAAGTAGGATCTTATGTATTGTTCTATAAATACAAGCTTTGTAGGCTATTTGCCATAATCTATCATTATTGAGTACAATAAATATTTTCCTTTACTTTGTGCTATCTTTGCACTGTACGACTCCTTGCTTATCTTCTTTGTGATTTTAAGTAAGATTATAGAGAAGAATCTTTGTGAGCCTTTTCTTTTCAAGTTATCTTGCATTTTGCATCAATTAGCATTCAGAGCAATTTCAATCCTTGGTGCTCCTATTTTTTATCCCCACCACCACCTCAATTTCCACAATCAATATTGGGTTTGATATATTATTTTAGCAAAGTCTGCTAGAGTGGTTGCCGCCAAGTAGTTCTTTCACATGGCGACATCTGCTTCCTATTGCTGGCAAGTATTTTTGTGGCTTGTTTCTACATGTCTTATTGCCCTTGGCAACAGTAGCCCTTGGTCTTGTGCAGCAAGTACTTCTTTTGGTGCTGCTTGGCCATATCAAACCTATATATAGAGAGCAATTTTGAGGACAGTGTATTTGAGTCTTCTCCATTGGAGCAGGCCACACTAGTTGTTACCACTGAAGTTGAGCCTAAATGCTTCAAGACTTGTGTCAGCTTTAGCTCCTACTAAGATCTCCATTTAGCAATCTTTCACAAAGATTTATACACAGACCATATTAAAAAATATTTTGCTACCAAACGGCACAAATATATCTTCAAATGGTACAGCTGATTAAACGAGGAAAGTTGAAAAATGGAAGCACAAAAAAACTGACACCCTTTCATGGTTGTAAAGAACACACTATCTAAGATACAAATAACTAAAATAAGGTGTACAGAAAAGACCCGGTATTCCATAAAGTCTCTTGTATGTTGGCTTCAGGTTAACTTCATCAAATTCCATGCAGGCATTCTCAAAATGGGTGTTATTGTAGAAACATTTTGCAACTAATTAAATTGGCTTCAGCAGCATCAAATAAAATATAAATCATGATAAGCAATGATTTAAAACAAGGAAACAAGGTGCTGCAAAAGATTTCAAAAAGATTACAAACCATTTCATTCATCAAATTCAAAAAGAAGGTGCTAAAACAAGTAAATCACATCTTTCTAATAGTTATCCAATTTGGTAGTTTCACAGAAGCATTGACAAAAGTGACATAGTCAGACACATGGTTGCAAAAATCGGAATCGAAATCAGAATCGGTTTTCAAGGGAGTCAAAATCGGAATTGGTCTAAATTGGAAAAGAATCGGTTCAATTAAATCAGTCTGAATCAGTCCAAATTAGTCATATATAATAATTTGACAACTCATACTATGAATATATAAAAATTAGATATTGATGTCATTTTGATATTATTATATGTATTATATTTTTTGATATATTTTGATATTTTTTGGATTTTTTAAAATTATTTTTAATTAATTATTATTTTTTACCTGAGTAGAAATCGAATCAACTTTTAATTACGAAAATGTCACTCCTGCTCTTCACCCCTCCGGCCCCGTCCCGCCCCATCCCCCTCCTTGCGCATCTGCCCCGCCCTGCCACCCTAGTCCCGTTGGCCCCGATCCGTCCCCCTGCCTCCCCCTCCGGCCCCGCCCCGCCCTACCGGAGCTTAGGGGGTAGCGGCGGCAGAGGTAGAACAAGAGGTATTTCCGTCATTATAAACTTTAAATTCTTATTTTGCCTATGCATAAATAATTTATATAATATAAAGCTAAGGGTATTTTAATAATTTACCCAAACCAATTCAAAAACCAATTCCACCCCATATTTGAATCGGATTCCGCCCGATCCGATTTAAATCGGCCGATTTCGAGTGGAATCGGCCGATTTTTAGAACAGTGGTCGGACATTAACATTTGGAATCTTCAAATATTGATGATAGTATTTGTTCATCATAATATAATTCCCAAACCCTAGTTCTAGCCCTCAATATAATTACTCCCTTAAGAATTAATGTTATCAAAGCAGCTTATTAAAATATATGCCACCAAATGGTTCCATAGAAAAAGAAATTTAATCGAATATAATGGAGTATGAAAAATAGCTAACATTTAAATAAATTTTCTGTACAAATTTTGATCAACATAAATAGCGTAGTTATCAGCAAGTTCAGTTGTTTGCATTCATAAATAGTTCCTTCAGCAAAGGATATCATACATATTCTTTCAGAAACATACTGAATAAAAAGTGTAATTACCTGTATTTGAGGGCTTTAAGTTTCCCATGATGAGTTGTTGCAACAGTCAACAATGAACCTGATTCAAAAAAGCTTCAAGAAGAGACATTCCCAATGCTGCACCTTCAAGTGGATTAGTCCCTGCTCCAACCTAAAGCAGTGCACATTAGCATTACCAATATAGAAGTCTAGGCAACTAGTAACAATAAAATCGTTTGAGGAATGGAAAAGTATTAGAGACAAAAACATTGCACGGCCATGAAAAAAAAACAAATGAATGTTCAATACTTGGATAACCACTGCAGGACTTACTTCATCTAGAAGTACCAATGAATTTTTTGTGGATTCTGACTGTATGGAATGTGAAATCATATTAAAGAAATTCTTGTGCAAGGGGGAATCAACCGGGTTGCAATCTTCTCACGGACGCTAGCTTAAATTATTTTATATCTATTATCATCTGTCATCATCCATAGTGTAAAACTTCTCTTCAACTTTGCTTTGCTTCATCAGGCTAGGGATAATCACAGGAAAATTCCACCCCCACAGCTCTAGGAAACAAAACTTTTTTGTTTAAAATTTTAAAAATAATCAAACCATACCTCTATATACTCATTAGTTGATAGTAATCACAAACAAGGAAAATCACTCATAAAAGCACTGTCATCATTTGGCTGTACTTGCCATGCAACAATTAACATTTAAAATGCATTACTAAACATGCGATAAAAGACCCTATTTTGTTACATACATTAATACGCTTTAGATGTCCAGAGAATGTAGACAATGACTGCAATAATGACTATTCAATATCTGCAAATACAGAATCAAACCAAGGGATCCTCACAGGTTCTGAGGCTAAAACATATATACCCGCAATACAACAAAAAGAAGTTAAAATACAAGTTGTTTATAATGGAAATATATGCTGACCATATTACACTAGAGAATAAAAACATGAACATGGAAAAAAGTTATGCATTTAAACCTGATTTTGCCATTAACGCAGCAAGACCAAGCGTCTTTAGAGTAATTGTTTTACCGTCAGTATTAGGACCAGTAATTACTAAAACTCTAGTCCACTTTGCAATTAGAAAATCAAGAGGGACTGGATGCAATTCTTCTAATTTGGCTACCTATACAAACAGCAACTGTTGATGAAAACTTGACTCTAAAAGACTTGTTTTGGAGAAGACAAATGACCAAACTATAATCAGAATACCTCAACTTCTAGTGATGTAAGGTCCAGAAATTCTTTTGGTGCACTACTTCCCAATTGCAATCTTTTTCTCTCCTGAAGATTCAAAGAACTTGCAATAGTTTTCCACAGAGAGCTCAGAGAAAGAATCATAGGCAGCAATTTACTCTAGGAACTAGCATGACAACATGGATAATGCCAAAACAAAATTCTAATTTTCAAAGTCCAAATGGCAGTTTCCAAGGTCTAATTCAGAGGTACGAAAAACACTACATTTTATAAAAACCATTTTTCCATAAGCAGCACTACTAAATTCAGAATAAAGTGCTTATTTACTTACAGCACTTTTCTCCTTCAGATAATTTCTCGCCATCTTTAGCTTTTCCTGATGTTACTGAACTAACAAGGGATGATATGCTTTGGGCAAAAACAACAACCAATTTTTGGTAGGAAAAGAAGACATGTTTTATGTAGTTGGCAGAGCATCGGAAGAAATCCCATTTTATGGTAAAGATTCATAATTATCAATTTCTTTAGAAAACTCTGGAGACGTGCCTCCAAATGAAATGCTATATTTTGCACGAGCTATAATCTGCAAAATTTTAAAAATTAAATTAAATAGAGTAAAATAAAGCAAACTGGTCAAGGAGATAAGATTCACTGATTAATTTCAGTCCACCACATTAATACTATAGGTTCATCTTCACCGTGATAAGACATCTGAATCTGAAATTCTAATCAGTTCATCATACAAAAAGGGTGGTAAATATAATGGACATGATAAGCAGAGTACACAGTTTGATCACAGAGCAATGATCATCTTATTCATCATTTCGGATAGATATCGAAAAATCAAAGGGTAAATGGAATTTCCCAATAAAAACCCTCATGGCTTCACCGTCCAGTAGAGTCATGTTTTGCAATAAAAAAGAAATAATAACAAAGAGTGTCATTTCACTAATGTAAAAGATCTCTAATACAATTAAAAAGTCCACAAGCGAAAGTACAACTTTCTTCCATGTACCAGACGAGGAATAATCTTCAAACAATAGTGTGTGAATTGAAACTTTTGTCCAGAATACAAAACAAAGCGATTGTATCTAAAAGAAGTATTGCAAGTTTCCAACTTTCATAACAAAAAAATACTATCAATCAAATATTTAAGATAAAAAAAATAAAGAGTTATAATTATTCAATGAGCATACCAGGCATGTGTAAGCAACTACAGAAAGAAGTAACAGCATTGCATACCACATCCAACTTAGTAATACCACTGACTAAATTTTGAATGTTATCCATGGGCTCTCTCATCTGAAACAAGACAAAGCAACATCAATAATGATAGTCATCATAAACATTTCTGAAACTTCAATATCATTTATTTCAGCAAATTATATTATTGAATAAACCAAAAACCTTGTCAATCAGCCTGGAAAGCACTACCTCTTTGGCCTTTCTCACAGATGCCTTTGCTCGCTGTAACTCATCATTTAGCGAAACAGCAGATACTGGTTCTCTGAAGCTTTCAGTACCTGATGCACTAACAACAAAAAGAATATATGCCTATTAAACTATAAATTAACTATAAAGAAATGAACATGAAGCATCGATGATATATGTTATTCATTATAAAGTGATAATGGACATCTGACAAGTGCAGCTTCAGTCCATTAAACTACATACATAACTTTTCTCAACTTCAGGGTAGAAAGCGATCGCAAGGTTTTATCATACCTTGACAACAACAAACCATTTATAGTTGTATTCTGGTCAGCAGAATACTTTAAACAGCATCTACCATCAATATTGACCACTTCCTGATGAAAAGGAAATGGTTGACTATAAATTCAATAGCAGATAGGTTAAGCAACTTACTTTTTAAATAAATGAAAGCCTTACCAGAGAATATGACCCATTTGACTCATTCCTAACCAAGTATGCATTAGCTGATATAACCATAAAGAATAAAAGAAGAGAAATTAGTATGCATGATGCATCATACTGAAAATGATAGAAGAGAATATACTGAAAGTTAGCATTTATGCAAGTTTAGATGGATTAGATAGAGACCTTGGTATCTTAAAAATCTGTAGAATTTAGTCACGTTGTAAATGGTTATCAAGCACATACTTAAATATCAAAACAATGAACCACGTCTATAAACAAAGAAGTGTCCGGAGAACAATGACACCTACCTTTCTTTCCAATACTCCTTTCTTGGTCTCTACATCTCTTCAGCTCAGAGCTCTGGAGGGATTGCAACAGAAAAACAGACACTAAAAAAGAATATTCCTGAACGAAACAATATTCACAAGATATTCACTCTTAGAGTGAACATATATTTCAGCCTTCCCAAACCTTAGTTAGATTGTTATCATCTGTTTTCTAAAAACTGAATTTTTTTTCACAGTTCCTATCCATATTAACCTCGTCATACATACAAAAGTACAGAATTTTTTAACAAAAATGGTGCAAGGACTGTCCACTATACTTAGGTCAAGCTGGCAAAACACAAGAAATAACTATTCAAGCTTCCATGTCTTTGTCTCAACTTAAATAACTCCTACATGATCAATATTTCTTAAATCACTGAAAGATACGTATCATGGCATTTAAGCTCAGCATGAGACAGTCCATAAGGTAACCCAAAATCATAAATTGAGTTATGCATAGAAAATAGTTAGTAGAACTTTCATAAAGATAATTATCAAGTAAGATCAGAGAGGCAATGAAGTGCATTCTAAACAGCTGGACAAAGAGAGACATTTATACCGCACTGTCTTTAACGAATCCATCTATGTCTATCACTTGGTGAATTGACTTGATCAAGATATGGCTTATCTCAAAATTCAGTATCTGAAGGCAAATGAAAGATTAAGGAATAATCAACTCACAACATTATTTCATAACAAACTAATCACACTTATCAACATTAGTATCAAATAAAGGCACCTCTTCTGAAAGTGGCAGAAAACAGTTGTACCAATTGGAATCCTCCTTCATAGCCATTTTTACAGAAGATTGCAGAGTATCAGCAAACTGCAAAAGGCCGGCAACAGCCAGTGCTTCTACACCATCCACTGGAGTGCCACAAGAAACACACTTAAGTGCACCTTCAAAGTTAAAACCCAATATTCAATGAAGGGATTTCATAAAGGATTAAACCATCATAGTTCAAGAATTAGCACAAAATGCATTTCATTATCTTGTATTTTCGACTTACGTGCCATAGAATTCATCAAGAAAAACGATGCAATGATGGTATTGTGATCAACTTTGGATGAATTAAAACAATATAAAAAAATGTGATGTTATTTTATGACACAATTTTCTACATAAAAATTTCAAGCAAATCTTCACCAAGACGAGATCCACGCCGCCAAAGTCCATCCCACTCGCCCCATACTTGATCATCTCCACTGCCGCATTCGTCTCCTCCGGCAGCTTCACGCTCTCCTCAAAGATCGAGCTCACCGACCACAGCTGCGACTGCCAATTGCTCCCCCAACCACACCACAACGGCGACCACACCGCCTCAAAACAATTGCACAAAAGAAAGAAGCGAAGAACCAAGAACTCCGTACCTTGACAGCGTCCTTCCCGATCGAATTGGAGGCGAATCCGGCGACGGAGTCGCAGACCTCGTCCCATTCGAGGACGCGGCGAGTGTCGGCGGAGGGGCCGAGGCGGTGTGGCAGGATTCCCAGCCGACCACGCGGAATCCGGCGAAGAAGTTGAAACGGAGGGAGGTGGCAGCGGATTTTGTGGCGAATACGGCGGAGCCGGCGCCGGCGGGGGCCATGGTGTTTGGCCTCAGAAGTTGTAGTGGTGATGGTTGCATCGGAATCGGAATCGGAATCGGAATCGGAATCGGAATCGGTTTCGAGTCGGAATCGGTCGGAATCGGTCTGAATCGGTAAAGAATCGGTCCAAATTAATTTAATCGGTCATATATAATAATTTGACAATTTATAATATAAATATATTAAAATTGGGTATTGATGTTATTTTGATATTATTCTATATATTATAGTTTCTGATATTTTTAAATATTTTTTAAGATTTTTTTAAATTATTTAGAATTAATTATTATTTTTGACTCGAGTTAGACTCGAGTCAACTTTAATTACGAGAATGCCACTCTTTACCCTCACCGCCGCCGCCGCCGCCGCCGGCCCGGTCGGCGGCGAGTCTCGAGGCGGCGATGTCGGAGGATGTCGGCAGCCCGGTCGGACGAACAGTCGGCGGCCCGCAGCCGGCGACGAGGCGGCCCGGAGCGGAGGCGAGTCGGCGGCGAGTCGCGGGATTCGTGCGTCACAGCCCGATTCGGTCCGGCCACGCTTCGGCGGTGACATTACGATGTCGGCGGCGAGGTCGGTAGCCCGGTCGGCGGCGAGCCCGGAGTCGGAGAGCACGGCGGAGGGCGGAAACGGGCGGCGGCGGCGGCGCGGGGAGCGGGTTTGATTTTAGGTTTTTAAAATCCAAATTACCATTTTACCCATGCTTAAATAATTTAATAAAAATCATACCTAGGGTATTTTAGTAATTTTATTTAAAAAAACCGATTCCGATTTAAATCGGCCGATTCCGATTCCGAGTTAAATCGGTCGGAATCGGCCAAACTCGGCCGATTCTGGGCCGACGAGTCGGCCCCGAAATCGGATCGGCATCGCGCCGATCCGATTTAAATCGCCGATCCGCGCGGAATCGGCCGTTTCGTGCAATAGTGGCAGTGGTTTGAAAGTTTTGGAGGCAATCGAAGTTTATCTGTTATCTAGTCCGATATCCGCAATCTGGGATCCGTTTGTCCGATTGTCTTGTGAAGGCCGCGCCCGTGGTCGAGCCGATTTTGAGTAGGCCAACTTAAACCTTAAGGCCACACAAAAGTCAACGTTATCGGCTCATCAACGTGCCAAGCAGCAATTTGGTGGTCTCAATGAGCAACAACTGTGCGTTTGATAAAAATAAGGTGTCTTGAGTTAGAAACTATTTTCTTAAAATCTATTCAATGAATAGAAAATATTAATTGAATAATAAACATTTAATAATACTTTGGTATATATGCTTCTTAATTAAAATCTTTATTATTTTTGCCAAATCGGTTAATTAAATATACATATATATATATTAATTGCATGAGTAATTGATTGATGTTTCATTTGATTTAACTTGTTTCAAAATTATATAATTTTGAGTAAGATTGAAGAATATAACAAAAATGAGTTTATATATTGACTAAAAAGTTCTGTATTTTATGTAAATTATTTAAACCATGATCACATGTTTTCGATCTTAGGTATAATTTATTTATATTATGCGAAAGAAGTAAGTGATGTCATCCATTCCATATCTCATCATGAAATATAAAAATTCATTAACAGTATTTCTTAAAATATCAATTTCCACATCCCAATATTATAACTTGAAATTATAATTATATAAAAATTAAAATAATTGTTATAATATTGTTAACTGCACCATAGTCATATTACTCTCGACCATCTTAAGTTAGAGTTAAGATCAAGTTTAAATTTTATATTTTTACTAGGAAAAAGAAACTAAATTATTAGTCCGGCTGTTGTGCAGGTACAGCATGACATTGATCTTGGTTTGAACCAAGCTAAAACCAAGACAAACAATTGATGGAAGACGGGTAAATACCGGGTATGTCCGAATTTAGACCCGTTTAATACCATTTAACACGTCTCCCGCCCTTGCCCACCTCGCACCGCCTGCGATGGCCGCCCGGGGTTTCGCTGCCCGCCCCCTCTCCTTCGTACCCCTCCTACCTTGTCGCCGCATTCTTCGGCGCGGGTTCCTGCCCATAACCCTCACCCCGACCCCCACATGGCGAACCATGGCTTCCCACTCGCCGCCGCCCGCCGTCACCGGCGCCGGCGACCACTTGTACGGCGGTAAGCAGGTCATCTCGGTCACTCCGCAGCTGTACAAGTACATCCTCGCCAACACTAACGAGCCCGAGGTTTCTTCTTCGTCCTTTTTCTGTTGTCGTTTCTTTGTTCGGATTGGGGTTTTGGGTGGTTTCTGATGGTGGCGCTGTTTTGGCTGTAGGTGATGCGAGAGCTGCGAGAGGAGACTGCTTCGATGCCCGGCAGTCAAATGCAGGTTGGTTTGTGTGTTGATTGTGAAGTTGTGGAGATGTGAGAAGATTTTGACTGGTTGTTGTACGTATTTTTTGGGGACTATTCAGCTGATTTAGAGGTGTTTGTTTGTGTAGAATATGGTCTATTTGGTTGTTTAGGGTTTGGAATGCGGGCATTGTTCATTTTTGTGTATGGTTGCGTAAATTTCGATATAATTTGCGTCTGTAGGTGTCGCCTGATCAAGCACAGTTGCTCGCCATGCTTGTGCAGATTCTTGGAGCCGAACGATGCATTGAAGTTGGCACATACATGGTAACTTATTTTTTGGGGGAATGTAATTGATAGTGATATCCTTATCTAGTTGTGTCTTGTCATGTTTAATTCATGGGATTCATGTTTTGGAAAAAATTGCTGGTAAAATGGTACTGAAACAGTGATGATTGCTTGTTTTGTTCTTGAACTGACAAAATAACGTATGCAAGACATTAATGATCCATAGTTGCTTAATAAGCGAAGGAGTGTAACTTCCAAACCAATTTATTTCAATAGTACTTTCATGATGAACCAGGACCCCCAGTACCAGTTCCGTTCAGTATGAAGTTGTCAAGACGCTTACAGGGGATAATTTCACTTTCTAATGTCTAGCAAATATGGATAGAAACTTGTCATTTCATGAATTTCTGTTTGTAATTGTTTTCTCGTATCTTTTGATACTTGCCTTTTAATAAGTTATATGTGTCTTCAGAGTAAGTTTATTGATTCTGGTTGATGCTGTGACACTGAAGAGCTGTGATCATATTTCCCGTGCACAAGAATGACTGATCACATCCAGTTTTCAGGGGTATTCATCATTGGCTATTGCATTGGCTCTTCCCAAAACAGGGCACTTGGTTGCATGTGAGAGGGATGCAAAATGTCTTGAAGTTGCAAAGAAGTATTATGAAAAAGCTGGTGTTTCACATAAGGTGATTCTTCTATGCATGTCACCCCATGTTTAATGCTGTGGACTGTGTTCAAGCAAAATCCTGTCCTCCTCCAATTGGCTGAAGATCCATATACTTTCGTGGTACTTTCATTGTAAATGTGAATGTTAATTATTAGTGTCAGCTGTATGATGAGAATCCTTAATGACTTCTGTGAATCAGATGCGATGAAATATTGTTGTTCTTAATTTGTCGCATGAATAATTCTTGAGATGTTCTACGAGATTGATTGATTGTATTCACATTTATCCTTTTTTCTCTCCATACCATGTGGGAAAAATAATACAGTGCATATATGAATAGGTGCATGTGCAACATGGATTAGCTGCTGATACTCTCAATACACTAATTTCTAATGGAAAAGTGGGCTGGTGATTTTTTTTCTCCTCATTTTTTAGATGTATCATAAATGCTTCATCTGTCTTCATATTTATGGTTCACATACTCTCCTTTTGTGTAGGTATGATTTTGCATTTGTTGATGCTGAAAAGAAGAAGTACTTTGAGTATTTTGAGTTGTTAATGAAATTGGTAATATTAAAATCCTTTTTCTTTATGTTTGATCCTTACCTGCATTACAAGTAGTTCTGTGTGAGTCTTCGCTATTATGATTTGGTTTATGGTGAAAAATTCTTATCATGTCAATGTTACCATGTTGCCAGATATTCAGATCTTTGTATTTTAGCATGACACATAGTTTCCATCTTATTTTTAGCCTTATTTCTTTTAACTGATAGGGACAGTAGCCTGTTAGTGTTTTTTGGCTGTTGTATTTCCCCATTCTTAGGAAGGCAGTTTTTATAGGATGAATGTCCATATATGATTCTTGCTTTCTCTAATTGCCACATCAGAAGCTGAATGACAATTTAATTTCTCTGAGATTTTCTTTTATCTTTCTCTAGCTCCCATAAGAATCTAAAACATTAAAATTTTTATCGTAGGTTCTTTATTATTCTCTGGTTGTTTACTTCATCTATCTATAATTGTTTTTATGTATTAAATTCCGGATTCTCTTAACTTGGTTATTGGCATTTCTCACCTCTCTGCTTTTTAACATATTGAATCCTATGGGGGTAACACACTTGTATCTCAAGTTGAAAGTAGGAATTCCTTATGTAATCTGATACACTTGCATTTCAACTTGAAAGTAGGAACTCCCTTCTGTAATCAGATAGCTCTACCTCGGATATGAACTTATAGTCATGGACACATTGATATGAATTATAGTCTCTTGAAGAAGTGACCAAAGCATTTGTAAGGGAGTTTACATTAGTCCTATCTCGCTTTGTTTTTTAAATGATGATGTAAATTTTGCCTTTAAATTTTTAGCAAATGAGGAAGTTGCTTAATGGAGGATTAGGAGTATAGCTACAAACTAAATGCTTAGCATCCTCTTAGTATGTTGTTTCGGGAATTAAGACTTTAACTTCTTAGTCTTAGTTTTCTTACTGGGTCATCTTTTGTATTCCTCCTTCAGCTGTCTCAATGAAGGGGTGATCTTTGCCTTAGCAGCCTGAGATATTTATGATTTTTTTTCACTTGTTGTCATATGCCTCTTCGTTCCTGCGATCAGAGAAAGTGTGTCCTACATGCTTGAGGCATCCTTTGATTTCCTAAGCAAATTCAATGCTTCTTTTACCCTTATGTTTGAATATTCAAGCTTCATGTTTTTTCAACTTTTATTTTATTTCTATGAGCATTAATTATGTTTTTTATAAGAATCAGTACTAATTGCCAGCCTTTTAATGTTGCTGGACTTATTTCCTAATGATTCAGTCTTTCTCTCTTGCAGATAAGGGTAGGGGAATCATTGTGATGGATAATGTTCTCTGGCATGGAAAAGTAGCTGATCCATCAGTAAGATAATTTACAATTAGAAATTTGTAAATTTTAGGATCTGAATCGGGTAATTAGATGAGTTTGATCTTATGCAGATTAATGATAGCAAGACAGTCAGCATCAGAAATTTCAATAGAAGTGTTTTGTGTGATCCCCGTGTCAGCATTAGCATGGTAGATGTTTCTTTACACCTGAGTCACCTGACATTTTTTTATTACATTTTTGTTTGCCTTTTAGTTATCAACAGATGGCATTTGCCAATATTTTGCAATACTTACAGGTGCCCATTGGAGATGGCATGACAATATGCAGGAAAAATTGAAGTGAGATAGTGATAATAGCAAGGAAATCTTCTAGCTTGTTCTGCAGTTGATGAGTTCCATGGCCAGAGTTTTTTTATGGTTCTGGACTTATGAATTCTTTAGCAGGTGAGAATCTTAAAACTAGTCATCCCATTATCAAATCGAAAATTTATATTTCTTACTGAAATCTGTTTAATCAGATATGAAAGATGCATTAAGTGGCATTTGGCAGCAGTGGATAAAAGTGTAATCCGAAAGATGAAGATCTCCCTTTACTGGATGTGCTCATTGTTCTGCTTCACATCTTTGTCATGACACAAATTTCTTTTACCGGGAGTGTTCACTTTTTCAATGAACCGGGTATTACCGTTGCAATGAATTATCCCTCCAAGTATTCCTCGACATGGCTAAAAGAAAAACCATATGGTCGAGGTCACGAGATTGGAAGATCATCAAATGATACTCCAACTAAAGAATATGGACAAATATATGTTGCAAGGTGTTAAGTACATTCTTCTTTCATGGTTCTAGCTCTACACACGCTTGTTATTCTGATGTGAAGAGGGACACGGAGTTTTGTCGAACAAAACTTGTCCGACCGAGTTAATGTCTAACTTGTCTATCAGGCCCAAATAAGGTTTGTGAATAGTTTGAAATTGCATCCTAATTCTTAACCCTAGCTAGTGAGTATTGTTCACAGGATGCCGCCTGCTACTTGCAATCGCCCTCTGCTGCAACCTCCTGTCGCCGCCCTCGCCCTCCACCGCACCTACGGACCCCTCCGCTGCCTCCTACAGAACCCCCCCCGCTCCCCCACTTGCGTACCCCTCCACCGCCACCTGTGAACCCCCTCCGTCGTGCTAGCCCTCTGCTCACCCTCTGCTCGCCGTATAACCATCTGTCGCCCTTGCCTTTGCCACCCTCTGCACTCCATGTAAACCATCTGCCGCTGACTGCCTCTGTTGCCTTGCGCATCGCCTACCCCTCTGTCGCCCTCTGCTTGCCGCGTAACCCATCTGCGCCCCTCCCTCCCCACCCTTTGCGCGCCTTGTCTCTGCCACCCTTGCGTGCCGTTGTTGCTGCGTCGCATACCACTCCACCCCGCCTGCCTCAGTTGAACCACCGCCCTCTATTGCCTTCTGTTTCATCTCTTCTCCTAGGTTTAGTTTATTTTATATCTAGGATTAATACTTATTATTTCATAAGGTTAATAATTATTAAATTAATGATTATTTATTATTGGATGAAAATGCAAAAAACAATTATATTAACGAAATTATGTAGTGTTTGAGCTATAGAATTTTGTATAATTGCTTAGTAAAGAAGTTTGCATACCGGAAGGAATAGGTACTTTTAATTAATAATATTTGTTGATATCATTTATATAAATGGAATTGATTTACACTAGTTGTGATATGTTATATTTATAATTAAATATATTTTTTCTATCGCAAATGGATCATGAAAGTTCATTACTAAATGTAAATGAATAAATTGAAGGTAAAAAGATAACAAAAAATTGATTGCTAAAGAAGGATAATCTATGAATGGTGCATTGTCAAAAAAGGGAAAAATGACATACGATGTGTGGGATTATAAATGTATAAATGTATGGGATTATTGAATTATTTTTTATTTAACTTATAAATGTATAGAAACTAAATTTTAAAAAGTTAGTAAATTATGGTACTAATTGAGAGTATTCTAATTGAATAGTAAGTAGTTTGATATGATTATTAATAAGAATAGATTATTCTAAATTCTTAAATATAAGAGTGACTTTTATCCTTTTTTCTATGTATATCATTTTTTATTATTTTAGATATTAAATATCAATTTTATGTATAAATTTAATTAATTTTATTGTATATTATGTTTTAAAATTTTCATAAAATATAATATTAGCCTTAAAAATATTAAAGGTATTATATTATTGATATAAAATATCGAACACTTAGTCTGTTCGATCAGACAAATAAATGTTCATATTTGATTTTTAATTCGATCGAATTCAATCAGTTAAATTCAATTGGACATACTTTGGATGTCGGTCGGACATGGTAATTCATAACGTTTTTGCCCACCCCTATGTAGGACCGACAAAATGTTGCCCAACGGTAGTATGTGAGAAGAGGCACGAGATTGCAAATAGCCAAAGACATCTATAGATTATAATTTTGAAAATGAAATGTATGGATAGGAATTGAGCCTCATAAGAATCACAGACTATGAGGCACAGTCTATAATTTTGGTTTTTAAAATAAATGAGCAGTCGATTTTGTTTGAGTTTCATTTTCATTTGTCAAAATGCAACACTCCTCGAGGAAGAGGAGAAAGCAGTCTTCACCTTTTATTAATCATTGCCAAATGCTCCCTGTATCAAAAAACCATCGACGAATTGGAGTTGTCGATTGGCATTCACAAAGCATGCATACTTTTCTTTTTTACAAATTTCAAACCACGCTTTATTGAGCACATGAAAACAAAATTATCGTATTGGAAAAGAAGACAAAATTTTATTGGCGATGAGGGCAAGACGATCCTGAATAGAACAAATACAGACACGTTCAGGAGTTGCTGTGCCATCTGCATGCAGGTTTGCCATTGATCGTAGTAATCTGTTTTTTTTAAGATTTATTTATCTATCTTCTTTGGATCGTCCGTTTTGCCATCAACTTGGTGTTTTCTTTTTCGATCCGTTTCACTTTTCTTTCTTCTTCTTTTCTTTTTCTTTTTCTCCTGGTAATCTTGATCTTTTGGAAAGTTGTCAAACACGTTAGAATCTCTTGATGGGAATTAATTATCTAATAGCTCCTGATGGATTAGATCTCTGTTTTTTCAAACAATGAATTTGCTGTTTTGCAAGCGGCTGTTACTCCTTTCCGGTGCCAACAACCCTTCAGATTATTGTGCCAAATGTGAACTTCGTAGCCATGTATTCTCAGCTTAAATGGATTGGCCGAAGTGCTATCAACCACAAAATAGCGCTTCCATCGCCGTGTTCAAGCCGGCTATCCACAATTCCCAAATAATCAAACATGACCATAGACTATACCATCATACATCCGTCATGCATCCAAAAGGATACCGCCGAAGCCACTAACTAGATACTAAAATGACATTCATGTCAAATTATTCAACACACGTGATTGTAAGTTCCAAGTATATACTCATAAGAGTGCCAGAAAATCTCTGGACTCTCTCCATAGAAAGTGAAATGAAGCGATTTAGTGGACCAAAGTGCTTAATATTTCTAACACCTCCTACCAGGCTAACACTCATTATTTCAACGGCATTTAAGTGCGGATTTTTCGAAGGTCATTGATTCAGAGTACCCAAAGTTCCAAAGTCCTATCACCTATGACCTGTCACATCCGCAATACATCCACATGTATAAATTTAAAGTGATTAAATAAATATTTTATCTAAAATAATATTAATAATCCACTTTATAAAAAAAGAAACTGGTGACCCTCCCTAAAACAAGAGCTTCCAAAAAATAAAACAGGAACTTCCTAAGTTTTATAAATGTAGTTATAAGCATCTCCAATTTACTTAATTGCCAAACAGTATCTACTGATGGGTTAGCAATTTTTTAATGGGTGAAAATAATTTTAATTAGAAGTAATTAATTCAATTAATACAATTATTTTTAAACATTATTAATTAAAGAAATTTATGCCAATTAAAAAACTGTTACACGAGTGGCCCTAACTACATTGCAAATCACTGGCCCTAGTGCTCTTACACTCCTGTGTAAATTATATATCTACCCATCAAATCCAACTCACAACTCACTGTCCCCTCATCAATCCCATCGCCTCCATTTTTCACTTCCTCATCAATCCATCTGCAGCATGCAGCAGGCGTTTCCAAGATTCTACTTTTCTCACGACCCATCAGACAAAAGCAGTGCAAAAAGATTCTACTTTTCTGACAACCCAAATAAAAGCTCCATTTAGATTCTTAAATGGGATTCGGAGATAGTGAAGATGTCGAAGAAGACAGTCAACGCCATGCCGCCATCGCCGGCGCCGGACCAGTCGGGCCGGCGGGCAGATTCCGGTACAACTCACCGGTGGTGCAGGTGAGCCTGATCGGCCTGGTGTGCTTCTGCTGCCCGGGCATGTTCAACGCGCTCAACGGCATGGGCGGCGCCGGGCAGGTCGACACTGCCGCCGCCGACAACGCCAACACCGCCCTCTACACCACCTTCGCCGTCTTCGGCGTGCTCGAGGGCGGCATCTACAACCTCCTTGGCCCCCGCCTCACTCTCTTCGCCGGCTGCTCCACCTACGTCCTCTACGCCGGCTCCCTCCTCCACTACAACCACCACCACCGGCAGCCCTTCGTCATCACCGCCGGCGCCGTCCTCGGGGTCGGTGCCGGCCTGCTCTGGGCCGGGCAGGGCGCCATCATGACCTCCTACCCGCCCGCCGCCCGCAAAGGCACCTACATATCCATGTTCTGGAGCATCTTCAACCTCGGTGGGGTGATCGGCGGCCTCATCCCCTTCTCAATGAACTACCACCGCACCAACGCCGATTCCGTGAACGACGGTACGTACATTGCCTTCATGGTCTTCATGTCCGCCGGCGCTCTCCTTGCTATGGCCATCCTACCTCCGAGCAAGGTCGTTCGTGACGACGGGTCAACGGCTTCCAATCTCAAGTACGCATCGGTATACACCGAGGCCGTTGAGATACTCAAGCTGTTCTTGAATTGGAAGATGTTGCTCCTCTTCCCGGCTTCGTGGGCAAGCAACTTCTTCTATAGCTACCATTTCAATGGGGTGAACGGGTTGCTCTTCAATCTAAGGACCAGGGGGTTGAACAATGTGTTCTACTGGGGGGCGCAGATGCTGGGCTCGGTGGGGATTGGGTATATGCTGGATTTCAGCTTTGGGAGTCGGAGGAAGAGGGGTTCGTGGGGATTGCTCTTGTTGCTGCTCTTGGGACGGCGATATGGGGCGGTGGGTTGGCCAACCAGCTCAAGTATAGCCTTGACGACAAGCCGGTGCCGCTGGATTTCAAGGAGTCTGGGGATGCTTTTGCCGGGCCTTTTGTGCTCTACTTTAGCTATGGGTTGTTGGATGCCATGTTCCAGAGCTTGTGCTACTGGGTGATTGGGGCTCTGGCCAATGATTCTGAGACTCTTAGCAGGCATGTAGTTTTGTTTTTTGCTTCTGCTGTATATGATCTTGGATTGACTAAGATTAATCAATCTTGTTTAAGCTTTCTTTCTTTCTTTGCTGATGTTGTTTGATAGGATGTTAGATGTTCAAGCTAGACTAATTTAGTTTAGGTTGCTTGAATAAATCAATTTATGACTATGACTTTGAACACGTATAGTTATTATCAGGTAATTCGGAGATTCTTAGCAGGTACGAATTCTTTCAATGTTCATCATCACTGTTGATGATAATGTTTTTTCTAATACAGGATTGACTCAGGATCATTTGTTTGCTTGAACTTTACTTGTTGAAACTTCTTTCTTTGTTGATGTTATTTGATAGGATGTGCTTATTTCTCCAGGCGAGAGTTCTTAAGAGAAGTACTCAATTTATTAGTATGAACTCATAGTTACACTTTAAGATGTTAAGTTGTTAAAATATAATTTTGATCTACAACTGTACATCATTATAGGATTGTCTTGAGACCATTTTCATTGCTAGTTAAACGTAATATGTTGGATATTCATTTCCTCAACTGGATATGAGTGAAATTAGAATGTTAATATTGCTTCACCAAGCTTAAATTAGTTTCGAAATTTTATCTAAACATTTTACCTTACAAGTATATGCCACTAACTTGTCATAAGATAAATGTAGAACTAATAAATTAGAAAATAATGCTCTATTCGAGGTACTTTCTGCAAAAAATATTATATGTTTGGTTTTTAGCTTTACCGGTAGATTATAATCAGAAAACACGTTATAAATATATTAAAGCCAAGTAGTTTCTATTTCAACTCGTATCAACCGACTTTCATGATACTGTACAAAAAAGTCTGGCTTAAGCCAGCTTTCTTCATTTGCAACCCTCATTTTTTTGGAAAACTTTTGTTTTCTTACTCTTGATCAGTGGGTTTGAAGTTTTCAAACATGGATTTGAACTTTTGTTTGGCATGGCAGGTATAGTGGATTTTACAAGGGGGTGCAAAGTGCTGGTGGAGCAGTAGCTTGGCAAGTAGACAAGCATGCAACTCCCCTGGCATGGCAGCTGGGAATAAACTGGATCCTAACCAGCGCCAGCTATCCTTTGCTAGCCTTGTTGGTTGCTCTGGCCGTGAAGGACAAGGATGATTTAGATGAGACCAAGGATGAGAAGGTTGTTGATGCAATCTAAGCTGGGGATGGGTCTTTGGTTCAATCAATATTGAACAAGATCTTGTTTGTGTTCGTGCTTACGGTCGAATTTACGCAAGCTTGTAACTTCAAAAAGCTTCAGTTATCTTGTGAATCTGTGATGTGGATGAATGAATAATGCTGTGTTTGTGCTACATGTTTGAGGGAACATTAAAGCTGGTGATGAACAGTGTAACACGAGTTTTCAGTTATAATGAATTGAGTAATGATATTCTTGAAGAGTTTCTGGCCAGCAATGGAGAGTGATCTGCTTGTCGATTTCAATGTGGCTGATCAGCCCTCATTTTTGTTCATTGTCTGTCATTGTTGCAGTCTGGTTGAACCTTGGCGGTCCTTAATTTCATTTTTTATTCGTTCAAAAGCTAAGACCAGCAATCAGTTTTTTGTTACTTTTCTCTGAATAAATAACTATGAGCTGATTACTGAAAGTATCTGAAAACTAAAATATTTTAGAAACCACATGACAAATCTGTTGGGAGTGAAGATGGAGGATGAATTTGAACTGGCAGCTGCCGGTGCCACCGCCGGCGGCCAAATCCACCTTTAAGGTAGCCGGTGTTTAGCCACATGTGGTTGGCCAAGGCCCTACCGCATGGCCATATCCCTGCCTTTGGCTGAGTTAGCACACCAATTTTTATAATTATTTTAAAAAATATTTATATAAAAAAATTATTTAAAAAGTAAATTAAATTAATTATTAATTTAAAATAAATTAAACCTTACTCGAACCATGGTTGTAAAAATCGGAATCGGATTTGGAATTAGTTTTTGTGGGAGTCAGAATTAGAATCGGAATCGGTCTAAATCGAACAAGAAACGATTTAGTTTAATCAGCTTGAATTGGTCATATTCAAAAATTTCAACTTAATTAAAATTGGTGGGTTATTTGTATAAAATATGTCATTCTGATGTAATTTTTATGTTATAATGTGTATTATATTTTATGATATTTTTTCATATTTTTTAATTTTTTTAAAAATTATTTGGAGTTAGTTATTATTTTTACTCGAATTGGAATCAAGTCAATTTTTAATTACAACAATGACACTTATATTTCATCCTCATTCTCCCCTGCAGCCGCCCATGTACCCTCCTCGGATCACGTTTGCCCCTGCCACCCTTGCTGCCTAGTAGCCTTGTTGCCCAGGCGCCCCCCCTCCTCGCCTCCCGCCCTGCCCGAAGCTGCCTTAGTAGCCTTGTCACCCCGTCGTGTAAAACCCACGATTCAAGTTAGGGTTTTATATTCAGAACCGGTCGGGTCGACCATTATTTTTCGAGTCGAGTCAGTTTCAGAACACGTGTACTGAGCCGACGCCGGTCTCGTGTATGAGTCATGAGGGTCATATGTACCCAAGTATATGATGATAACGTCATGAACACAGTAGAAAAGAATGAGTTATCAGAATATATGAGAGTATGCAGTTCATTTTTTTATTATGATATATAATGGATCGTAGAATTAGTTTTAGGTCCGTTTACCGCGTTAGGACGCGTTACAGGCATTTTGGGTGGGTTGATAGTTCTAGAGCATATCATTATGATTTTTTTGATGTTGTTTGATTTTACGGGATTTTTCCCGATTTTTATGAATTTTTTTAGGATTTAATACGACTTAGTTATTATACTTGACTCGAGCCGGAGACGAGTCAAGTCTTAATTACGAGTTTGCCACCCATCCATCTCTTCTCCACCCCCGACCTTTTCTCCCCACGCCCAAACCCTAACCGCTGCGCCACCCCTGTTCACGCGCCACCGCCGCCACGGCCGACACCGCCTGGCCGCCGATCGACGCCGCCCAGCCCGGCCACGGCGTCGCCCTGCCGCCCCGACCAGGTCCGACCCCCATCGGACCGCCGCGACGCCGCACGCCGCGTTGTGCTTCCGTCGCCGATTCCGCCGCCGGCGACTAGCACCGCCGCGATCGGTCGGTCGCCTCAGCACCCTCAGCCTTCCAGCGACCTTCCCAGACTGGAACGGAGGCCATTGCCACCGTGGCCGGCCAGATCTAGTGACCCATCGCCGCCAGCTTTGTTTTGCCATTTTCCGGTGAGCCGCCGCCTCCATTGGCCACGCTGATGTCATAGATGAGTCGGGCTCGCCGAGCCGGTTCCGAGGGTACCCAACACGACCACTTTCCGGCCAATAAACGCCGCCGGCAATTGTCGCCGGAAAACCATCGGAAGCCGTCGGAAAACTGCCAGCAGCTGCTGGAAAACCGGAATTTCTAGAATTCACTGGAATTCACCTGGATCTTCCGTAGGGCTCACCTAGTCGAGCCCGATCGAGCTTTGGACGCCGATGAGCGCCGAATTTGAGTTCCGAGACATTCGACGGAACCCTAACCGTCGCCGATTGTCGACAACGTGAGGTATAATTACCTCCGATTGATTTATTTAAAATTGATGATAATTGTTAGCATAACATGCTAGGGTTGATTAATTATTATGATGAATGTTAAGATTATGAATGAAGTAAACATGTGCATGATGTGATTAACAGGGAATGAAGGTTAAATGAGCTAATGAAGTACAAGTAAATTTGAGTATGATAATCGAGTACAACGTAACGTAGGAAATATAATAGAAATAGGTGTTAATAGGATAAGTTGGAATTATTTTTACATTTATAATTGTTGATTGTTATGGTTGATGTTTGTATTGTGGTGTGATGGTCATGTCGGATTTGATGCATCATTTAGTTAGCGGGCGTTAGTATTTAGTTTTGATGTGTAGGTACGGAGTAGGAGCTCGCCACCTAGGCGCGATGACACGCTTGGAGCTTCTACCAGGTCCGTTTAGGACTCATCTCTGATTTACTCTTTCTATTGTATGTTTAATTTATTGCCTGCAGGACGGGTTAAGTGGCGTTTTATCGGATCCCACTTAACTCGGGTCATTTAACCGAACATTTTCCGGATTAATAACCCCTCGAGGATGAGATCCCTCGAGGATGATTTCGAAACCAAGATCCACCACAAGTTGCCTTCGGGCCTATTATATAAATCCCTACCCAGCCCTATATATATGTAGTTTTCGCGTTTTCAGTGAGACGAGAGATGGAGACCATGCAGAGGATGCTGTGACAGTCAAAGCGGGCTCTGGATTAATGCCAGCGGACTGTTCCATTCCCGAGGGATCCTGACAACTCCGCGTTTGAGGTGTAAAACCCGTGACTCGAGTCAGAGTTTTACGGGAGTGAACCAGTCGGTTCAACTGTCGGTTCGAGTCGAGTCAGCTTCATGGACCGCGAGCTGAGTTGAGGCCAGCTGTGAGTTATGAGTGATGAGAGTCATGTATGCTCAAGTATACGATGATAACGCCTAAAAGATGATGAAAAATGGGTTATCAAGTATGTGGAGGTATGCAGTATTGATTGTTATTTTTATTTGATCGTAGAATATTTTTAGGGCCGAATGACGAATTAGGACGCACTATAGGTGAGTTTGGGTGGGTTATTAGTTATAGAACATATCATTTGGATGTTGCTGTGTTCGTTTGATTTTACGGGATTTTTCCCAATTTTTTTGGATTTTTTTAGGATTTATTAGGAGATAGTTATTATTATTGACTCGAGTCGGAGTCGAGTCAAGTTTAATTTACAAAAATGCCATCGCACGCCCCTTCATCTTTCCCGACCTTCCTCACCCCAAACCCTCGCCGCCGCCACTGCCGCATGCTGCCGCTGCCGCCACCGACGCTGCACTGCTGCCGAGCAACTCCGCCCCGCCCTGCCGTGCAGTCGCCGTGCCACCACGACCCACCCCGGCCACCGTCTCGCCGCCACGACGCTGGAATCGCCCCACGAAACCACCTCGGCCGCCGCCACTTCGGGCCAGATTCCGCCGCCGTCTGGGCCGCTCCGCCGCCGGTGTGACCCTGACGAGCACCCCCTCGCCGTTGCCGACGTTTCCCCCATCCTCCCGACCGCCGTGGAGGCCGGCCGGAGCCCCGATCGGAGCACGCCGCCGCAGCCGCCCATTTTCGACACCGTCGTCGACGGCCATCGCCACCTCAGTTGCTCTGTTTGACACCGCCATCGGACCAAGCTCGTCGAGCTGGTGCCGATAGACCCCCTGATTGCCCCGTCCCGAATCCTTGTCGAAAAACCGTCGGAATCCGCCGGAAAACCGCCGACACTCGCCGGAAAACCGCCGGAAAATTTGATTCGTGGGAAATTCGCCAGATCATCCGCCGAACGCACTTGGTCCAATCTGATCGGACTTCGGACGCCGCTAGGTGCCGAATTCGAGTTTCGAGCCACGAAACGGAAACCCTAGCCGTCGCCGATTTTCGACGACGCGAGGTATAATTTATTTTAATTTAATTATTTAAAAATATTGATTATTAGAATTGCATGCCAGGATTTGTGTGGGTGTTATAAATATATATATTTTTAATGTAGGTTTGATTAAGAATAGAAATATGAAATTGTTTGGTTGAGTGGTGTTAAAAATGGAGGCTAAGAAATTAATTAGTGTAACTAGGCGATGATCATGATCTAATGCAAACTAGCCTAAGTAGACTTGCTAGACTTGATATAGGTTGATGTGTGTTGATTGATGCGTGATTGTGTTGATTGTGTGTGCATGCTATAGGATGTGTGATTCATCATGCGGGCGTTAGTTTTTAGCTTGATTGTGTAGGTACGGTGTAGGAGCTTGCCGCCTAGGCGCGTGGACCCGTTTGGAGCTTCTACCAGGTCCGTTTAGGACTCGTTCTCTGTTTTACGCTGCTCTATTGTTTATTTGATTTATCATGTGCAGGACGAGTTAAGTGGCGTTTTATCAGATCCCACTTAACTCGGGCCATTTAGCCAACAGTTCTTTTTTCTGATTAATAACCCTCGAGGATGAGATCCCTCGAGTTTATTTTCGAACTTCAGATCCAGCTCACGATGCCTTCGGGCCTATTGTATAAATCCCAACCCAGGCCTATATATATATAGTTTTCGTGTTTTCGGTGAGAGATGGAATGAGGGTTACTTGCGGCCACGTCTTCAGATAGGGCGTGTGCCCGGAAGAGCGGGCTCTGGAGCTGGGGAGAACCCACTTCGTTCCCGAAGGATCCGGACAACTCCACCTTTGAGTTCCTCAAACCCGAAGAAGTGTGGAGGTTTACGGGTACTGCAATGCAGCGCATGTCTAGACTTGTGATTCAAAGGGTATTGAAGGCGACTGCCTGAGAGTGCTCGGCCTTTGTGCTCAAGGCCAGAACTAATATGGAAGGTGCAGAGGGCGGTAAGGAATGAAATTTGATGCGAGAAGCGATAGAGGAATGGCCAAGGTATGAGGATGAGAAAGATAGGGGACGCTGTCGATCCGAGGGCGATGGCCCGACGGCGACAGCTCCCGTATGTGCCCTGATGAGTGTTCTTGAGGAAGTATATGGTTTTGATTCAACAGGAGAGTTTGCTCTCCTGTGCCAGATTGATATTAGTTATTTTCCGATCCGGTAACACTCGTTACTGAAGATTTTTCTATATATATGTAGGTGAGGAATGCGAGCGATGAAAGCTGTCGGGACTGCGGAGGAGTAGCACGGAATCGCGCACACATGTACCTGCCGCGTGTAACGTATAATGACGGTGTGTTATTGCTACGTGAATGATAACTTTGATGTGTTTGTTTAGATAAATTGCTTGTTATGAAATGAATGGATAAATGTGAATGAGTAGTGAGTTTGGAGTTCAGGCTCGGTTCAATTGAAACGAAAGAGATAATGATGAATGCTACGATAGATTATCATGTTTTATCGTATTTTGATAAAATAGTATATATTTTCTTTTGGTTTCTCATTTATTATTTTGTCTTGTTTTTGCTTGTACATCATATCATGCATGTAGGACCACGTTAGAACCCAATCGTTCTCATTCATGCATTTCATATTTGCATCTCCATCTTGAGACGCCGAGAGTAGATCCGGGTCGGCTTAACCGAATCTAGTAGATTAACGAACGGTTCGGTCGCCGGTGACATTTCCGGGTCGGTTCGCGGGTGAACCGAAACGGGGTTCACTTTTAGGGGACCCGAGCTTCAGAATAAATATGTTATAAATGAGATTTTGTGTGATTGTTAATGCATGCCGATATATTTGTATATGTATTATTTTGACAGGGTGGGCCTATAATTGCACTTTTTGGGGAGACCCTGTTAGTTTTACTTCAGAATTTTCATCGATTTTGCTCGTAATTGTGATGGTGTGAAATTTAATTTGCATGTCATCATGTAGTACAATGTTAGGATTTTGTGCATGCATTTATTCATGACGGATCATATCTTCATCTTAAGACGCCGAGATTAGATCCGCATGAGTTAGGTTCGGGTTAGCCGACCTGACCGGGGCCTGTAATATGCCAATTCGGTTCACGAGCGTGAACCGGATTTGGGGTGTTACACATCGTCCCCCCTCGCCCCCCACCTTGCCATGCCGCCCTGTCGCCGCCCTCGCTCAATACCCTGTCTTCTCCCTCACCACTCGCCCTTGTGCCGCCTTGTTGCCGCCCTCGCTCAATACCCTGTCTCCTCCTTCGCCACTCGCCTTTGCCTCCATCGTCGCTCACCCACGCCACCCCCATCCCCCACTGCCATTGCCCCTAGCCCCGCCCCCGCCCCGATCACCTGTTGCCTCCCTGTCGCCAATCGAAATCAGCTGATTTCAAAATTAACTCGAATAGGCCGATTCATAGACCGATTTAAGCCTAATTAATTTATATAATTTTTTAAATCAAATTATTGCCGATTTAATTTAAATTCGCAAGTTTTAAATAGGATCGGCCGATTTATACGTCACCGACTCGAACCCAACTCAAAGCGTTAAACTCGGAAAAATAGTATTGAATAAAATTATATAAAATACCAACCTTGAATACCTAGACTTGGGCGGCCCTAAAAGTTAGACCTAGGTCCGATGTAATCACACCCATCGCCGCCGTCACGAGGATGGCGTTCGACGCCCATCGGAGTCCGGCGGTGGCGGTGGCGGAGCATTTGGCCGACGATGCTCCCGGCGAGCACCGCCTTCGTGCGGCAGTTCTCGAGGAAATGCAGTCCGAACCTGAGGAAGATCAACCCGAAGGTGCCGCCGCAGGAGGCCACCGCCATCGCCACCGGCCTCTTCCGCATCCTCAAGAACCACGGGCCCCTCACCGTCTCCCACACCTGGAACCACGCCAAGGTGTATATGCTCTTTACCAACTACCATGTGCTCGTTTTTTCTTCTTCTTTGCCTAGGGTTTTAGCTCGTCATTTGGTTGCTTTGTGAGTGTTTGTGGTGATGGGATGTTACTATGGGATTACGCTTGCATTTCTGTGTGGTTGATTAGGGAAGGAAGTTTGCATTTCTGCTTTACGCGATCTGAATGTGGCTGCCTGTATGATATTCAATCAAGTTCAAGGATTGCAAGTTTTTTTTCCTTTTTTTAGATTGTGTCTGGTTGATGAGGGTTTCTTGTATGTGTTGATGGAGATAATGGAACTATGTATGTATGTGTTTCGTTTATTGGAATTGTCAATGGCAGCAGCTGTATGCTGCTTTTTGTGATAAATATATTGGAATTGCGTTTGAATTTTATGGGCTTTTCTGAGTGTGGCTACCTTTGTATAATTCAATGTAGTTCGTTTTTTTATTTGTTTGGATTTATGTCTGGTTGATTAGGGTTTTAACTATTAATTGATGGAATGAAGTTTGTGTGTGTGTTCCAAATGTTGGAGTTGGCGGAACTACTTATGGTGCTTTCTATTATGTGAATGTACTATTTGTGTATCATTCAATATATTTGAAGGACAAAAGCTTTGTTCCGATTGATTAAGGTATTTTTTATTAATTGATGGAATGAAGTTGGAGGGCTTTCTTTAATTATGAGTAGACTGATTGACGATTATTGCTGAATGAACGAAATGAAGTTTGTGTGTGTGTTTCAACTGTTAAAATTGTTAATGGCAATTGCTGACGTGACTTTCTCCTACCTGAATGTTTCTATCTGGATATCGCCCAGTGAATTACAAATAGATTGAAGATTACTAGATCTAATGACCATTAATTGATTTCTGTTCTTGTTATAGAAGTGGAAGAAAGTGATGTGATGGTTGAGTGTGCCTCTGAGAGAGCCGAGCAGCTATATCTACTTTGTGCTTCTCGGTTCCGTTGCCAGGCATAAAACAAACATACTCCAGAGTCCTCTCTGCCCATCTTGCTGAGGCCATATTCTCGTTTCAGCTGCTGGAAGTGGGGCGTTGAACAGTTTTTTGCATCTAAATATGTTTTTTCTCTTATTTTGAGTTCTGTCTTTCTCTTTTATTTAGTTTTCGTTAAGAAGTTAGTCCTTCTTGTGTTGTCCACAATTGATAACAAGTTGGCCGTTCCAATGGGTTTGGCGTGGTGGAATCCTCCTGCCAGCACTCTATTTCACCCGGCCTAGATTGGACTGGGCAGCCTCAAGGTTTTAGCATGTTTTTGCATCATGTCTCAACTCTTAATTCAGAAAACTGCCCTATATATTCATTTACTTCCTTTTCCATTAAGGTGTTCGTCCCAAGCTCACTCAACTTTGCATGTGTTTCCTGTTAAGTATCTGACTTTTCTTACTTCTTTATAATTCCTTTAAACATCATATTCTAGTCGTCAATCTGGATATCACCCAGTGTATTACAAATAGATTGAAGATTACTAGATCTAATGACCATTAATTGATTTCTGTTCTTGTTATAGAAGTGGAAGAAAGTGATGTTATGGTTGAGTGTGCCTCTGAGAGAGCCGAGCAGCTATATCTACTTTGTGCTTCTCGGTTCCGTTGCCAGGCATAAAACAAACATACTCCAGAGTCCTCTCTGCCCATCTTGCTGAGGCCATATTCTCGTTTCAGCTGCTGGAAGTGGGGCCTTGAACAGTTTTTGCATCTAAATATGTTTTTTTTCTCTTATTTGGAGTTCTATCCTTCTCTTTTTATTTAGTTTTCGTTAAGAAGTTAGTCCTAATTGTGTTGTCCACAATTGATAATAAGTTGGCCGTTCCAATGGGTTTGGCGTGGTGGAATTCTCCTGCCAGCACTCTATTTCACCCGGCCTAGATTGGACTGGGCAGCCTCAAGGTTTTAGCATGTTTTTGCATCATGTCTCAACTCTTAATTCAGAAAACTGCCCTATATATTCATATACTTCCTTTTCCATTAAGGTGTTTGTCCCAAGCTCACTCTATTTTTCATGTGCTTCCTGTTAAGTATCTGACTTTTCTTACTTCTTTATAATTCCTTGAAACATCATTTTCTAATCGTCAAAATTAAGGTATTTTAACAGCACTTGTTCGTGAGTCTTCCTCAATTCGTAGCTTTTTTCAGCGTATGGATATATTTCATGTTAACGGAATGCTACTTGTTTCTTCTACTCGACACGTATATGTGCAGACTAGAGTGTATTCTCGGGGATAATAAACTTTCTGTACGGTGATTATGTGTTTATTGTGCTTATGCTCTATGTAAAATTAAAATATAACTGTTTCTCATGTCAATCTTTTGTTTATTTATTTATTATTTTTGACATCCAAAGTTTATTTTTATAAACATCACATGCGTAGCTTACTGTTGAAACTTTAGATTTGTCTCTTATCTTACACACTGCATTTCTGCGCTAGGAAGCTGGGATAAATGGATTGAACAGCAAGACCCATATGAAGATTATGCTTAAGTGGATGAGCGGTCGGAAGCTACTTAAACTCTTCTGTACTCATGTGGGGTCTAGTAAGAAGATCTTCCATTCAGTTTTGCCGGAAGAACGGCCAGTTGTCCAAGGAAATGCACATCAAACTGCTACAGACTCGGATAAGAAAAGGATAAAAGTTTGATTCCTGATCATCTGATGATTTGTTTGTAAACAAAAGAACTGATCCTTGAGGAACGCCTTATTTGATGCAACTGAGTTAAATCCATATGTTTGTTTTTGGAGCATAACAGGTATGTAATGAAAGAGTTGTTTGCTACATGAGTTAAACCCATCATTAACGAAGATTGTTGTCACCGTAGGTGTTCTGACAAGGTAAACCTTGTTCTTGAACGGAGTGACATACTTTTCATTTGACCATTTCTTGTTTTCTTGTACAGTATCTTCTTTTCCTTGGATGAATGAATTGTTCATTTTTAAATTTAATGTCTGATTAAGAAAGCTTAAAATCATGTCTATGGCTTAATATTGCTGCAAAAAATGGTGAAGCTGTTCTCAACATTTTCAACAAATTGGTAGTTTACTAACGTTCATTGTTGCTACATCTTATTTTATCTTTGTAATGCAATAGCCTCTTTTTTGTCTGGAAAAAAGCTTTTACTTTGTCGATATTATCACCCCTTGGAGAAAACAGGTTATTTTTCTTCATAACACGACGCTCATAAGCTAACCAAATGCAAAAGTTGAAGATCATGCTGTTAGGCATAGGTCCTAAGAATATTCCACATATAGTTTTCTCTTCTTTTTCCCCTAAAGCATGACATCCACATAGTTTTCTCTTCTTTCCCCCCTAAAGCATAGGTCCATTCACAAATAATTGAAATTAGGCCTAAGAATATTCCAAAGGACAATCGCACAAACAACGGTACCATTCTTTGCCTTCAAATACATTAATCCATTTTTTCTATCGGTCCCAACTTTTTTTATTTTGCCCTTGTCATTGTACACCACCCAAAGACAAAACCCATGAAGCATTAACAATAATATCTTGCCGACCGGTTACCTCATGAAAAAGCAGTGGACCAAACAAATTTGATTTATATGCATTATTAGTAGTCAGATATGCCTTGTATGCTATCTCGAAGAAGGTAATGAAAGGCTACCATTGGATTTGTCAAGTTCTCGCATTCAAGTAGCTCACCTACCTTGGATTATGTCCTCGGCAAAATTGAAACAAAGTTGACATAAGTAAACGATATGGATGGATAAAATTGAAACTGCACTAGCATAAAGGAGTTTTGAGCGAACAGAAGAATTAACAAGCTAACTTCAAATCAAGTTAGTTAAGCCTAGCTCTTCATATGATTCTTTGCTGACAACTGATAAGAAGAAATGTTGAAATATATGATGGTGTGATCTAACCATAAAGGTGAAGATGAAGGAGGTATAAAAAAATTTTAATCTGTGGTATGCAGGTGCAATATCTGACCTTTGTTTTGCTTGATGTCAAACTCTTATTTCCTCGAGTAGTTGAAGACCAATCTTTTCTTCAATAATGGAGCCGAAAATCAATAAAAAAATTATTTACTAAATAATATGAACAGGCAACCAGCACCCACCATTTTCATTTCAATCAAACAAATCTCATTAAGCTCAAATACATAATAATATTATATCTACATCTTTTGTATATTCATTGATTTTGCTCCAACTCATTGCTCTTAATCAATTACACCCTCCATGTAACAAAGTTAACTCTGACCCAACGCAAAGCATCAACCATTAGCCTATTCACTTCAACAAGAACAACCATTTCCACTCCAACTGACCCAACAAAATCAAAACCACAAAAAAAAAAAGTTTTGTCCAATCTACGCATAATTTTGGAGCTCCAAGGAGAGGGCTAGGCCCTGGCTTTGGAGGATGCGTTGGGCCATGAGGAGCTGCTGCTTCAGTGCCGTGATTTCGCCGTGGTACTCAGCCTCAAGCTCGCCGAGCTGCGAGCAGAGCCGCTCCTCTCCCTCCTCGGCCACCCGCACCCGCTCCCTCGCCAACCCCAGCTCCTCCCTCGCCCGCTCCTCCCTCTTCTTCGTCTCCCTCAACACATTTTCCAACTCCTCGTTCCGCCGAATGAGCCAATCCACATCAGACCCCGCAGCCCTGAACCCGCCGCCGGCCTTGGCAGACGTGTAGATGGCCAGTCCTGGAGCCATTGCCGGGAAATTCGCCGGAAAATTTTGCCTGGTAAATTGGCAGGTAGAGGAGTTTGTGACTGTTTGGCTTGGGAAGTCTGACGTGGGGGACGGGAGGGTGGTATTTATGGAGGGGGAAAGGGGTGTCCAGGTTCAATGAACCTAGGGTTGAGAATTTTGATTGGTTCATGGTTGGACTTTGGTTGTGGTCTTTCTGGATATTTCGGTTAGTACTGTTCAGACACGGCCGCTTGTCATTGCTTATATCAGTATCCATTAATTTTCCGTTCAACCAATATGTTCTTTCCACGCGTCTTATTTAAGTAATTATTTTTGTGGTGAATCTTCGCACTCGATCCCACTAGCTCCAATAAACTAATTAGTGGCTGGTGTTAATTTGCTTTCACAATTGTAATTTTTTAACATTCCATATTTTAAAATGGCATATATTCTAAAAAATCAAGCTTAATCAAATAATAATTAAAAGTTCTCGTGTCGGGCAAAGTCCAACTCGGCTTGGATTGGCTATAAAACATATATAGAGTTGAACTAAACTCGCGAGCTGGCCACAATTAGAGGATCCATTAATTGCATGGAAAGATGGGGACACAACCAACTATATATGGCTATAATCCAAAATGGTCAATGCGATGTAATCCACCTTTCTACGGAGAAACATTTCTTTGGTACTTATAATTTACATATCTTGATGATCAAAATGAATGCATTTTAGAAGTTTAAAAACATTCATTATAATCAAGGCGTTGCAACGGGATTTTGAATTGTTAGTCATTCAATTGATACACATTCTTTAGAATTTTTTGCTACGAATGATTTTCCCCCACCAAAGTTGCTATTAACAGTGATACAAGTTGCGTGTGGAACAACCCGCCAACTCCTACCGTCGCATGCAATCGAGTGCAATTATTTGATGGCAACCATTTTATTTTTGGAAAGGGACAAGTGATGGCAACAAGGCGCAACAGGTAGCTCGAATGGCAGACGATAATTGTTGAAGATTTGGTCCCCGGATTGAACCCTGTATATATGCTTTTGAATTTGGATGAGAAGAGGAGCAAGATTCTTTGGGGGGGGCGGGGGCTAAAATCTTTAAAATATCTTTTTATAGTTGCTCAAATAGTTAAAAAGAGGTACTTGACCGATTAGTTTTTTATCAAAATGAAAAAATAATTGTTTTGATAGTACTTATAAAAATCAAGACTAATTATCAAATAAATATCTTTGATAATAATAAAATTACCCTTTATTTTATTTTAAATTTTAAAAAATTATCTAATTTAGTGGTCGCCAAGTTTGATGATTCTGGGCTTTATTGAAGTAGATCTGATTATCCTATGTTAAGTATAATTAAATTTAACTACTTTTTTTCACTAATTGATGCGTAATTGGTGAAATTTTTTAATATTTTATTATTATTATGTTTTAATTTTTATTTTGTTACCAAACATTTTTGCCATTATATTATATTTGCTAGTAATTAATCCCGGTTCTTGTGCTCCTTTTTAATATAATCAAAATTCATTTATAGCAAATTAATATTTATTTATTGATTTTGGGATAAATGACTTTCTCCGACCACGTTTCTTCTGACACGTCATGTTCCAACAGTAACCATTTTCTCTCCTCCTTCCGACGTCCCCCGACAATCTCGGACCCCATGATCGCGGGCGAGAGCCTCGCCGGCGTAGGCCTCCTCTCTTCTTCCGCCGTCGCGGCCCATTCTCTGCCGCCGCCCGCAGCCCTCAAGCTCCCCACCGTTGCCCCGCTCAAGTCCGAGCGGCCTCCCCAGGCCGCCGACTGGGTCCGACGGTTGTGGGGCTTCGACGGCGGAAGCGGCGGCGACGGCGGCGGCGGCGGCGGCGGCGGCGGCGGCGGCGGGGATGAGAGGAGAATCTCGGGCATCACGGTGCCGCAGCAGAAGTACATCTCGTCTTCGAAGGCGCAGGTGTTGGAGGGACTGGTTTCGTTGTTCGATTCGCCGGAGCAGGTCGAAGAGTTCATGAAGTTGTCGACGTGAGTTTTCTTGTTGTCCTCCTTTATTGTTTCGGTGATTTGATCTTGGATCTGTTGTTGTTGCTGGGGGCATTGAAGAATTGCCTCATTACTAAGAACAAATATTGGTTTTCTCTTCATTAAACTTGCTGGATTACCATTTACATGCTTTAGGGTTGAATTGAATGTAACGAGAAGAGGAAGAAGAAGCATTGAATTACTGTTTTTAATATGGTGATATGTTACAGGAAGAGAACTAATGCTGCACTGCACAAGCAGGCATACGAGTAAGATGAATAAGGAGGAAGAAATGCTCTGTTATTTTTGCTTACCAGTACATTTCCAACAACCGCCCTTCTTGTTTGATAGAAAAATAATTCAATGATCCTGAGCACAAATCTTAAGTTTGTCTTATCAAATTGCATTAGTGCCTATAATTGCGTTGGTTTAATACTAGATGACATAGCCTTAATGGTAAATGCTACATGATCTTGTGTTTGGAACCCATGAATATGGACAGTATGGAACATTTTCTTCTCATAGTGAATCCCCTGCTTTGCTTTTCATCGGATTTGGAAAGTGTGTATTGAATTGTTGCTTCTCCATATGGCTTAAGCAAAAAGAATAAAATCTTTTAAGATTTTTCTTAATTTTTGTGCTTGGAAAAAATGATAGGAATAGAGAAAATACTATTGAATTTACATTTTTTTCTTGATAATAAATTCTTGCATGTTTATGCTTTTGATTATGTGTATATGTAATTTGAAAAATATATATAGAAAGAATTATATCCGTTCATTGCCCATTGGTCGGATACAGGTGTCTGGACTCCATTATCCATGCTGAGCACAAACGAATTTTGGAAGAGTTGAGATTGGATTATTTTCTACTAAATTCTCCTGAACCAATGAGTGATAGTTCTGGCAATTATGAAGAAGAAATGGCAAGTATACAAAGGTCTTTTTCGCAAGATGAGGTGTGTTTTTCAGAGAACAAGGAGCAAATTGGATTTGATGTGAATGGACATAATTTTCAGATGCCCTTTCAAAATGGGTTCAATTTGCAGTCTCTGTTCATTTCACAATTCCTTAGCAATGAGACGTGTACCACACAAGATTCCAGGTTATCTGCATTCTTTTGATTGGAGCTTTACAGTTTGGTATTGTGCTAAGAGTGAAGATTTAATGTTTAATGAGAGAGTAATTAGTATCGGCAGCAGTTGATACTCCTATGTAAGCTAGATTTAATGTCAACCGTTGGATTACAAGGATGGTTAGATGATGAGGGCAATTGTGTCTATATCAAACAAACAATAGCCATATGATTTAAATGAATGGCCAGATTTTAAAGCTGATACATCCCCTGCAGCTGATACTAAATATTATTTTGTTTTGTTTATGAAAGACCTTTACAATGTTTGATGTCTATTACATGGGAGTTTACCTTGCATCTATTTGGCATGATTTTGCTTTCTTTTGTTCTTTTTTTTTTGGGAAGAGGATGAAAAGACCTTCCCTAGTTTTTCTTGTTTGGAGTCTTAATGTTGAAAACAGTAAGCTTTCCTCAGCTGCTTGTATATTACATCTTAGGATCTGAAGCATCCTTTTTAAAGCTACCTGTTTTACCCAGGGTTGTTGTGGCTACTCGTTTTCAGCGAGCATTTATGAAACTTCTCCATGATGCTCAATTTGAAGAATTGTCAGTTGAGGATTTGATGTTGACATCTTCTTTGAACACCAACTACCTTTTGACGTTGCCAATATTTGTGGACTGGGAAAAGGCATATGAGTCCAACGCTATAATATTCAGGTGAATTTCATAATGCAGAAACTGTGGCATTTTTAAGATGATTTTATTGTTCTTTAAAATTGTCTTGAGTTCTTATGGTCGTATTTGGTTTTCTGTTTATATTAATAAATGACAGAAATAGAGAGGTGTGTGGATTTGAAGAAAGTTGAAGTTTTCATTAATGGGGGTCACTGGGGAAACTACTTAGTTTGTTACTTTGTTTGCCATCTTGAATTATATTGTTCATTCGGCTGAAGATATGTTTTCCCCCTTTCTATTTAGCAATAGAATCACTTCCAAATGAATTAATGAAGTATCTCATCTATAGACAATGAGATTTGAACGCAGAAATGCAGTAGAAAACATATATTGATCAGGAAGAGCGATAGAAGTTTCTCTTTTGTCTCAAAGTGGAAGGATTCTCCTCGCTAAAGGCCAGTATTGGTAATGTAGAAATTCATATGTTGATATTGACCAAGAAGTGTTGCACCGCAACTATATTCAAGTCTATGACAAATTTTCTCAGATACTTTTCAAGGTTTTCGATATTGGCTAGACACTTCTTATTACAGGTTGCCCATACCATGAGAAACAACAAAATGAGGTCTTAATTGTGATTTTTTTTTGCTCGCCAAGATTTTATTCTTGTTAGGGATCAAGGTCCTCTTTAAATTTAAAAATAAAAAATTTTGAGTTCTACAAAGTAAAACTATGGCATGAAAGTTTGAATCCTGTAGACTAGTGCAAATGATATGATTCTCTTTTGGTGGCATATCTGGTCTGATATTTGATTTATTTGGACTTGGAACTTACTTAAATTACATACAGACGTGGATATTCTACTGAGAGACAGAGAGGACTTCTTATAGGTGAGAAGCTGGATTACTTGCAGTCAAAACTTCTACAAAGGCTTTTTTTGGACTATCAATGCCATTTAAAAAAGCTGCTTCTTGGATAAATCAGGTAGCATTATTTTTGAAGAATATGAGCTTGACACTCCACCCGTTAGATTGTGACTTCATTATTTTTGCTCACTTAGAGGAGAACGCTTTAGTTTATAATAGGTTTAATGCTCATTGAACTATAACTGATCTAGTTGTAGAAACAGAATGTACTTTGATATGCATCTGCTTTTTAATTAGTTTTCACATGGTGATTTCAGGTATGTAGAACATAAATAATTGAGTCCAGTGGGAATTTTCCTTCTTTTTTGATGGATAGCTGTTAATGCACAATGATCTATTTCTTCTGTTTTTAATTCGCTAAAATGATTATGCTCCGCCTATTGTGGTTGATAGACTCATTGGTCTCAGATAGTCTCTCGTCCTGTATGCATGTGTGATTTTCTTCCTTTTTTCTCATTTTGTATGCAATGCTTCATTTAATAGATCTTTCAACTTCCCTTTTTGGGATACCTTGCATGCTTAGTTTATCCATAAGAAATAAAGTGCTCCTTGTTTTATTTTCTTTCCTTAGCCAACATGAACAACCTGTTTTATTAAAGCATTACTATTTTCTCTTTCCAACTAAATAAAATCCAGCTAGCGAAAGGAATTTATTCACCTGCAGTTCAAACCATATTTATGAACTACCCCTTTGAAGTTTGAATGACCATTGTATTTCTAAATTTTCAATTTGTTATGTTTTCATCCACTAGTCAGCAAAAAACGTCAAAGCTTTATGAGTAAGTAAGATATCTTTCAATTTCAGCTACAGCATGTTGTTGGCCTTTAACAGGCAGTAAAAGGTTCAAGACAAGTGGATGAAGTGCAGAAGTCATTTGAGAAAATCAAGCATTGGCTAGACCAGCGCTCTTTTCCTCCATCATTAGGTTCTTTTGAAAATTCCAGACTTCGTAATCTGTCACAATCTGATAGTGAACTTCCTATCTGGCTTGCGGCACAGAGGGCAATACCTGTATATGAGGGATTTTTGTCATCCCAAGGTCCACGTGAGAGGTTATGGAGAAGATTCCTTACTTCAATTGGATTTATGCCTTCCATGCCAGATGCATCTTTGGAAATTGGAAATGAAAATAAACTTCTCGATCCTCAACTGAGGTTAGTATTATTTTGACAAATTTAAAGAACGACTAGTTTGAAAGTCATTTTCTTGTCTTATTTTTTCTATATTTGATCCTTTCATGGTCCAATGGAAACTAAATAATGGATGAAACCATATGCTATATCAGAACTAATCGACTGCCAAGAATATCAATTAGCGATCTTTGGGCACCTGTTTGGAGTGAGTTTTGTGGAAATAGCCCGTGGAAGAAGTTCAGAAATGCTTTGTCTATTCTTTTCTCTCAATCAACTCTCGAGGTATTTAAATCATACAATTATTTATGAACGATGTATATTTTGAAAATAGAAATTTTCTAATGGGAAGTTGTTAATGTTACTTGTAGTTTCATGATTTTCATTTCAAAGTGGGTTGTTATTTTGAACATTGAATGCTGCTTGGAATTCTTGTATGAACTACCATATCACTTTGCATGTTTGCTGGCTTTTGTCTTACCCTATATTAATTTGATTTTCATTCAATATCTACCGTTGGCTCAACTTCTATACAAAGTTTGATTCAATTTTTATGTTGGATGGCTGAATGATAAGCAAATTTGAAGACAGTTTAATATTTTTCCAGATACCAAACAGTCCTTTGTGTTTTGTAAAGTGTCCTAGAATCCAAGAAGTTGAAGATTGTTTTGAATAATAGCTCTCTTTTATAGAACATTCAACTTTCATGTTTTGGGTGAATTAGGAACCGGCTTTTCAGGAACTAATTTTGCTTTACTCGGAGAAAATGACTCAGCAAGCAACGGGGCATTATGATGGATGTTCATCTCCACAACTCAAAATTTATGAGAAAATCCCTATCCCAGATCTTCCAGTAAGTACTATGATGTAGGTGCATGGACATTAGTTTATAACTCAAATAGTTATTTTATTGAATTTGACAGTTAATCTCATATTTTACTTCTTCGTCCAGGTAATTTTTCCTCACAAAAAGCTATCATTTCGGATTCTGGATATTGTACGTTTTTCTATCTGATTCTACTAGAGGTTACATTTCAAATGTTGTAACACCTATTACAATAGAGCACCATAATATCACGGTTGATTATTTTTTCAAACCATGTGTGTGTGTTTGTATATGAGATTTGTGTATGTTTATACATTACACACAAAACTTTAATCTTCAATTTTTGCTGGTTTGGGCACAAGTATATATGTATTGATGCGATTTATTCATATAGCTTTTTAGCACTATATTATTGACAGATCTTACTGCTTGATTAACCAATTGTTGTACTGAAGGTTCGCTTGGATATTTCAAGCGTATTGGGACTGTTGGCATTCATTGTGAATTACAAATTTGAAGACATACTTTCTTCTCCGTATGCACCTCTTTTTGAACTACCTTATGTATTTGTATTGTACCTGTTTGCTGTAGCTATCTTAAAACAATGTTTTCTACATAGGTCAGCAATTCTGCTTGATGTTATTGCTATCAGTGCACTTATATTATATGTAAGTCGAGTTGTGTTGGGATACAAGCAGACATGGGACCGCTATCAGGTAAATGTCCTTTTTTCAACTCTCGTTTTGTGGAGGATGTTATTTTTTGGGGTTGACGTATGTCTGCTCAGAATCCACTATTGCTTGTGTCTAACATTTATATGTACCATGCATTTCATGTAGCTTTTGGTCAACAAAACCCTTTATGAAAAAACCTTGGCAAGTGGTTTTGGATCAGTCCATTTTCTCCTGGATGCCTCTCAACAACAAGAAGTGAGCGCACTTTGGTTGCTCTCTTTAAGTAGATTTCTTCGTTATGAATATCAAAATTAATCTATGTACCTTCATTTGAGCAGTACAAAGAAGCTATTTTAGCATATGGTCTTATGCTCCAACTGGGGGAACATGAGGTATGATAACAATTTTCTTCTCGGATGCACCCTGAGCTTCTTGCAATCTTCTTTAAGTGGACATCTGTAAACGTCAAACTCAATATCAGAACTTTGAAGGGGGTCAGAATTAAGTTTGAACTCCACCTGTCACCCCTTGCAGATTACCTATCATGATGAAAAAAAGAAGTAAAATTTCATTCTACAAAAAATACAAGCTACTCTTTATTAGGTTGTGCAGTCCCTCATTAGCAGATATTAATGCTATACCTATGTTTCAAATTCAGTTTTATGTTTGTCTTATGGTCATTATAGCTTCTCCCTAATTAGTTGTATTGGAGGGCAGCCTTGTCTTTATCTATGTGGATATACAATACAAAAGTCTAGTACATGTATGAGAACTAAATGAATACAAAGAAATGACTTAGGCCCATTATGTTGCACTTTGGGCTGGGTCGTTACAGGTGGTATCAGAGCAATCTGATTCCGTGTTAGATGGTGGGCTGGACTAGGGACGTTGGCTAGGCTGCCGTTCGTGGGCTGGGGCTAGCAACGGGCTAGACTAGGGACGTTGGCTAGGCTGCCGGTCATGGGCTAGAAAGGTCGTGGACTGGGACTAGCAACGGGCCAAGTATTTCGGGGACGAAATTTCCTGTAAGATCCCTCAACTTAGTCCCACATCTAATACTTATTGGGAGAAGATCCTGTTTATAAGTGGGAATGGACTATAAATCTTTAACTAGGGTTAACCATTTTAAAGAAATGATTTAGGCCCATTACGTTGCACTTTGGGCCAGGTCGTTACAGGAGGATACAAAGAGACTAGATACATTACAAAGAACTAAGTCATAAAATGAGACATATAATCAACATCCTCAACACTCCTCCTCAAGCTATAAGGGATGACTTCCATACATAGCTTGGATTGTAATATTTGATGTCGAGCTATAGATAAGGGTTTAGTAAAGATAATTGTCACCTGTTCATTAGTAGTCACATGTTGCAAGGAAATAATATTCTTCTGAACTTTTTCCTAGATATAATGACAATCAATTTCAATATTTTGTAATTTCATGAAACACATGGTTATTTGCAATATGTATGGCAGCTTGATAGTCACACCATATAACCTCATTGGTTTTGAAATAGGAAACCCAATTTCTTCAAGCAGCAACCTCATCCACACTATGTTGGTAGCTGTTTTTGCTAATACCCTATATTCAGCTTCAGCACTAGACATGGCAACAACAGACTATTTCTTACACTTCTAAATGACCACATTTCTTCCTAGGCTGATCCAGTAACTTGAAGTAGTTTTTCTATCAAGGGTAGATCCTACTCAATCTTCATCCACATAGATATGAGTCTTTCTTGCTTTTTGTTTTCTATACATGTGTCCTTGTCCAAGATATTTCTTGAGATATCTTAGAATTCTAAGTATCGAGGGACCCTAGGCTTTTGCATAAATTGATTAGCAAGACTTACAAAGAAAGGTCAAGACGTGTTACAGTGAGGTATATTAGTTCACCTACAAGTCACATACACCTTCCTGGATCCTCCAACCCGGATGCGTCTGAAGTTCGATCTAGTTTAATTGGATGAATTCAATGGAAAATCCGGTGAATTTCAATGAATTCGATTTTCTGGCAGTTTATGATGGTTTTCCAGCAACATTTCCAACGAGGCAATCAGGGCTATGGGTTGGCACTGGCTCGGCAAGTTCGACCCAATGATGGTGGTGGTGAGGATGGCAACGACAACAACGAGTCAGCCGGGATCAGTCAGCTTGTCTGATTGGGCCTTAGCGGCAGCGCTGGGTATGGAGGAAATAATCAAGGATTGAAGGGGGATGGCGTCAGTGGCACAGCGGCAGCAGAGTGGCATGGACAGCAGTGAATCGACATCGTGAAGGGCGGCGTGATCTCACGGCATCGGGCGTCGTGGTGACCGGGTGGTGGCCAGGGGTGCTTGGGGAGGCACGGCGACAATACAGTAGGGCTCAGCGGTGTTGATTGGAGGTGGTGCAGTGGCCGGAGGGGTCGTTGACGGTAAGGGTGGAGGTGGCATCGAGGGTTTGGGGAGAAGTAAAGGTCTGGGTGAGTTCGGTGGCTGTTATGTGAATAAAACTTCACTCGACTTCAACTTGTTGAGAAGCCGCCAAAAAAATGGCCAGACACCACCAAAAACCGGATTCACTGAAATTCACTCTGATATTAAACTATGACCACCCTGAATCCAGCTTGCTCAAACCGAAACGTCATGGGTCCTGATTAAGTCGGCTAACCCAAACTTAACCCAAGTGGATCTACTCTCGGTGTCTTAAGTTAGAAGATATTAATCGTTATGCATAGATAAATGCATAGAACCATGACATACTACTACATGGTTGACATAACAATTATTTTACATACCAAAATAATTACGACAAAATTAACAAAATTTTTTGAAGTTTCCCTTAAAAGTGCAATTAGGGGCCACTATGTCAAATCAACCTGTATAAATATATGCACTTTTATATATCCATTGCACCATATTTTCCACATAAATATTTAATTTAGCCGCATCAAAATATTCTGTACATTTTGGGTCAGTTGTTCTTGATTAAGTTCGAGCTTAACCTTAATTTCAAGTGGAGAGTCAGTAGGCACTATACCAAGTAAACCTATCTCATAGAGCATATCTGTTACATATTTCCTTTGACTTAAATAAATACTTTGAAGAGTTCTTGATACTTCAACACCAAGGAAAAACTGTAAAAGTTCCATGTCATATTAACCTTAGATTGTAGCCATGTCTTAGTCTCTTGTATTCTACTGTCATCCACATACACAATTAAATTGATGCATCTATGACAAGTGATTTTAACATACATAGAATAATTTGAAGAACACCTAGAGAAACAGAATTCCAACAAGATAGCACTGAATTTGGTAAACCATGCCCTAGGTGATTGCTTAAGACCATAGATAGATTTTTTGGGTTTCATACCTTAGAACTCTCCCCATCAACAACCACCCAATCAAAATTTATAGCCAAAGATAATAAAATAACAAAGTTGAGTTTAGCAACAGAAGAAAATGTGTCATGGTAATCTAGACCAATTGCTTAACTATATCCTTTGGCCACCAATCTAGCCTTAAGCCTACCCAATGAACTGTCAGACCGATATTATTGAATATTATAAATCGATCAACATCCAACAACTTCCATACCTTGAGGAAGATGAGTAAGGTCCCAAGAGTGATTGTTTTGAAGGGCAGTGATTTCCTATTTCATAGCTTACCGTCAACCCTCATCTTATGGGGTTTTATTGTAATCTACATGTATTCTAAGAGAAGACAAGGTATGCACGGTTACATTAGATGTTCTAGGCATATTACCTTGTCCAGGAGAACTAGGGAGAGGTGGTAGTGTAGGAAGAGAAGGCACATGCTTGGGTCATCAGGAATAGACCAAGGGAAAGCCTGGAAAGGCTATAAAGCTGGACATGAATGGAGAAGGGGACAGGGTAACATAAATTATGGAGATGGGAAGATAAATCTCAAGAGTATGACTAGTTGTTGGAGAAGGAAATGAATAGAAGGAAACATTATTAGCGAAAGTGACATCCATGGTGACAAATAACCTTCACAGCAAATACAACCAAAGGTGCAAGGTTTGACATGATATAAAGTTTGTCTTGAATTAAGTAATTTAAGAGGGATCTGATTATTTAATATAGAAGTAAACATCTTATTAATGAGGTAACTTGTAGTTAGAATAGCTTCACACCAATGATATTTAGGAATTGACTTATTAAGCATTAAACATCTTGTGACATTTAAAAAATGTCTATGTTTATGCTCGGCAACACCATTCTGCTGTAGAGTACGGGCACAAGATGTTTGATGCACAATCAGACCTAAAAATTTTAATGGCAGCATAGTATTGTGTTTCAATTTAATTTATAAAAGCTAGAAACTTAGAGAAAACTTGAAATATATCATGCAATAAATAAAGCCATGTCATGCAACTGGAATTAGCAAGGAATAAGACATAGTATTTGAATTTTCCAAAGTAAGGAACAACCAATGGACCCCATACATCAAGAGTGAATAACATCGAAAGGTTTATTAGACCTAGAAAAAAATTCTTAAGACAAATATGCACGATTGTGCGTTGACAATTGACACAATTCACATTGTAATGAAGAAACATTAACTACCATTGATTTGAGTTCATTTAAACTAGGATGTCCTAAGCGTTCATGCCACTCTAAAGCAATAGGGGAAGTAGCTCCATGAGCCGTGACTAATCTCCCTCTCTCCCCTGATATCCTGTAATATACAAGTAGTATCATAAACTCTTAGAACACATCTTTTGGACAAATAAAAGACTTATAGGAGGGAACCAATAAAACATCATTAAGGAGCAAGTATTGATTGATATGACCATTCCTTTACCAATGGCTTGTCTTCCATCTGCTAAGTTAACCATCAAGGGAAGCCGAAAAGGAGTGTAGGATGTAAAAAATTTAGTGTGCATAGTCATGTGATCAGTGACACTTGAATCAATTAGCCAACAAGTCTCCACAGATAATAATGAAGAATGAATACACACAACACACAACACACACATAGACATGAGCAAAAATAAATCACAGGCTACATGATTTTGTTGCTCTATACCATGTGGAAATAGACAACACAAGACAGGAAGTTTCCCACGTTGCAGTTCACTCTTATTTATAATAGATGTTTTGAGTATTCAAAAGTATAATACATATATGAGAACTAGATGAATACAAAGAATATAAAGAAGAATATAAAAGGACTAGATACATTACAAAAAACAAACTCATAGAAAGAGACATATAATTAATATCCTCAACAATCTCTTTTGGCTTAATCTTGAGAATATAAAGAAGAATATAAAAGGACTAGATACATTACAAAAAACAAACTCATAGAAAGAGACATATAATTAATATCCTCAACAATCTCTTTTGGCTTAATCTTGAGTACTCAAAAGTTTAATACATATATGAGAACTAAATGAATACAAAAAATATAAACGAGAATACAAAAGGATTAGATACGTTACAAAGAACAAGTCATAGAATGAGACATATAATTAATATCCTCAACAATCTCATTTGGCTTAATCTCATTGGCTTTATGTTTTTTATTTGATCAATGAATGTAATGGAAGATTCGTCCTTGATTGTGAGTCTTTCTCCTTTGATGCCTCTAATGAACAAGTTAAACTCTTGTCGTTTCTCTTTTCTTGCTCTTGCTAACTTTATGAGTTTATTGCACAAATGTTAACTGGTGGAGTCCCAGCAAAACTTTGGTGCTCTGATCTTTCTAACGATTGCTTATATGGAACCGATCTTAACCATCTAAAGGAAAATGCAGGTTGTTTCTCGGGTAAACGTTAAAGTTGCATGTGAGAGGTTTTTGTATGAGAAGTTGAGGGAAAAGGTATGGCAGTCTTTCTTATTTATAAGATGAGAAATTGGTTGTTCATGGAAGTTCAGTTGTATGAATCAAATTTACGGTAACCTACTAGGTTTTGATTTGATGCAGGTCGGGATGCCAATTGACAAAGCTATGGATACGTTGTTAAGGTTAGGTCTTGTAAAGGAAATTATCCATGAAGAGAACATGACGTTGCAGGCCTTTCCATGTTCCAAAGCTTGTGAAGCCCTCAAGAGACGTTGGGACAACCTGCTGGGACAATTAACAGGTTAGATATACTCGAGATGAGGTACATGTTGCGTAACGAGGACTTGGTGTTTTGCATCACCTTTTTGCCTTTTGCGTATGCTTTTTGCACTGCCGTTTGTTGCATTATATATGGGTTTCTCATGTTTTTTTCTGGGTCGTCTTCCTAAGCAAGGCAAACCTAATTAACCCTTGTGCCCTCAGCAAAGGAGGAAACTGTAGTGGGTCTTTTCTCACTGAGTTGTGGAAGTTACTTTTCAATATAGTATAAAGTCAATTTTGCTTTGTAAATTTTACGTACAATTTACAGGGATTGCGAAATTTTGTTATACACATGTACAATTTGTGATTCTAGCAGCAGACAAAGAACGGTTTCTAGTCGTTGTAATGCTAAAGTGAGATTTGCCGTTAAGAAATTCTTAAATGGTTATGTACTACTTTATTAGCTAGTTAAATACCAACTAGATTGAAGTTTCAAGTCCTGCATCTTTAGCTGTAACATTGCGCCTCCTTACTCATGATCATATTTAGTTTTGACGACACTTAGAATCTCCTTTGCTTGCTTTAAACCTGTTTTGATATTGCAACATGTAATGTTTTTTTATTATGAGCATTTTATGGATACCACCTACGATGGTACGAACTAAGAACATAGCCTTACATCAATGACTTGAAATCACAGAACAACCCACCTTGCTTGAATTTCTAACAGAACCTTGGTTTTGGGTTCTGATCGTAGTTATTAGTGGCACAATGGTGTGACCAGTCCGGGCGCCCACCCTTCAATTTGACGCCTACTGTCACCGTTCAAGTTTCAGGTGAAAGGGAATGACCAACGAGTTTCGCGAGGAAACTGTAAGTGCTCTACACCTATCACCATTAATCCACATCGAATATGTTCGCTCAGCTATTCATGTTTTTTTCTTTTCTTTTTTCTTTTTTCTTTTACATTATCACTCTGGTTTCTCACTCTATGTAAGATTTCATATCAGGAAAGTCATCAAGTAGTTCGATCCTCATGTCCTCGTGCCTAACCATATGAAAATAGTGTCACCAATGGAAAATGACCTAAATGATAAATTATACCAGTGGATGATTTCAAGTGAGTGAAAATTATTCACTACATGTATAAATGGATCAACAGGGGTTGATCGCTATTCCTGATATAAGGAGCAAAAATTAAAAATGACAAAATTCCTTCTTTTTCCGCCTCCACCTTCAACACCTGCGACCATATATTGTTGCCGTCGAGGTCAGATGTGGACGTTGTAGCCGGATCTAGTCTTCGTCGATGACTAAATATGGGCGAGGGGATTCCGTTCCAGGCCGTGAACCACTGTAAAAGTTAATTTCGTATGTTTTGTGATTGAATTGTGCCTGTGAGAGGGAACTGAATCTAGTTACTCCTGCAACAATTAGATTGGGGCAGTAAAAAAATTATTTCTCACGGACACAACTAGATTTGCCTGGCACCTATAGTTTAGTACCACTTGGGACTCAGATAGTGGAGGCGAGCCAGGAGATGGATGAATAAGATGGAAATATATTTAAATTTAGTTATTAAAATTATTTTTTAGTAATCGGGAATAATAATCTTATTTTATTTTATATAGAACAAAAGCCTTTAAATGGATTAGGACGTGTTATAACTAAAATCATCTAAAAATACTATTTTCCCAAGAAAGTCTAGAACCGGAAAATAACTAGTAAGTGCGAAGTACACACTTTCAAGTTAAGTTTTTATGAGGGTCATCTTTGTCTTTTAAACTTCTTCCTTCCGGCCATTACATTCTAGGGCTTTTTTCTGTCAGCATCCTATAAATACTATATTTCTAGTGTTGAATTTTGTCCCATTGGGTTTGCCGGCCGTGCCGCGTCGACTCTCCGAGAGCTGCTTGCCGGTCCTGTTCTTTCATATCCCTGCATCTGATTGTGCATGTAGTTGTTGCTAATTAGTTTATGGGTTTTGAAGTTTTTGTTTTTTTGCGTTGAGATGATTGCATAACCGAGCAAAAATTCAGGCAGCCCCTTCGCCCAAAATAAGAGATGGCGATGGAGTGTTGATTTGCTCGCACAGAAATTGTTCTTTTGTCCTTCAGACTCGCTGAGAAGGTCTTCTCCCTTCCCTGAGGCGCGTCTAGTAACACGCAAGCACATTTCCTCCCTTTGCTAGATTCTGATCTACTCTAACTCGTTTAGTTATTTCCGAGGCTGGTTTGGAGATTTTATATGCATAAGCCTTTTTAAGTCATATCCCTCGGTTTTAACTGTGATTAAATATTTTTTATTATGTTAAAAGCAATTCTGTAAAATAGATGGGTGGGTAGACGTAGTATTACATATATAAATATCAGATCGAGATTTTGCTCTGAATCGATTTTCAATTGGCTCTTATGCAGTCTGTGTAGTCTGAACAATTCTTCAAATTGGCGATTAGATCAACTGTTACAATGTATAAATTTATTTAGATAGTTGTTTAATGATTGAGGAAGAAAAATGGAGGGTGGAAAGGTGGAGGGAAGAATTCTTTCAATAAAACCTGTGGAAAACAAGATGGTTGGATATGATGCTAATGCCTACATAAATACATCGATTCTATTCTATTTGAATTTGATCCAAACTAGTTGAGCATAATCTCCTCTTAATTGGTTATGCAATTATTAATTTTAGGAAAAAACTAGAATCAACGACGAGCGTATATCATATTTCTCTGTCAGCGTGAGCCTTTGGATTTTAAGAATGGTGGAAGGATGAGGGTAATTTTATTCAAGTAAGAGAATTACAGCAATGTGATTTAAGACAGATGGCTAAATTTGCAAGTTGATGTTTTTTTATACTTATTGTTTGCTGTTACTGATTCTCAGTAATCAGTTAATTTTATCCTAAAAATCGTGGCAATGTAGTGGGTAAGGGATGTTAGTTGTGCAAAGAAACAGTTTCATACCAACTTCCTCTTAGGCAAGTACTTCCTCCCTTTTGGCATAAAAAAATAATAATAATAAATCAGTCAAACCATTTTTAGTAAATACAATGGAAACATACATAGAGCACAGTATGGGATTTTAATCTATGTAGCTTTGGTCTAATGTTGAATTTTTTAATCTTGGCCAAGCTACGGGCTGCCTCCGAAGTTCAAAGTTCAAAATTTAACGCAATTAAGTATGACATTAGATATGTTATATGCCCTGGATATGTTGACATTAGATATGTTGTTTTACCATATATATTCACTTTCTTTAGTCTGAGTTGAACATCAATCCAAGTACTTGAGCTGGGTGGCATGAATAATGCTGAATGTGTTCCGAAAAGTTAGCGAGCGATACGGTGGAAAAAATGCCTTTTGTCACATAAATTAAATGTTGGTGGCAAAGGGGTGTTTTTATTGAATGTCCCCAAAAATGTTGGTGACAGAAACTTTCCTAACTAATTAGGTTTGGTGGCAGAATGGTAAAAAATTATCGTGATAGGAGGCGAGGGGCTGCAGCGAGCATTTAATTTGTGCACACGTAACCATTTAATGGTGTGTGTGACATAGCATGATGCCGCATGAACACGCGGCCAGCACATCCCGTCGCCACTTTATTTTGGAAATTTAAAATTTGACATCAAAATTCGGTGACTGTTTGGTAGAAAAATAATTATTATTAAAATTTTTGGTGATAATTAAGCGACAAATTTTTAAAAATGTGTCACCAAAATATCAATTACAAAATTTTGATGGTATTTATTTTTGACACTAGAATACTCTTCGACGGCAACAATTTTTTTAAAATGCATTATATATGGTTTTTACACAAAGGAATGGTGTTTGCACGTGGCAAATATTCAGTAATAAAATGGTGGCTAATTTATTACTGGAAATTTTGGCGGCAAAGTTTGGTGACAAAAAGTTTATTTTTTACATGAATAAATACTTTATAATTATATAATATAATAATTTAAAACTCAAATTAATAGGCAAATGAATATAAAAATATATATATTCGAATTTTGACATCATGGGATTGTACAACCTCAAAACAATATTATGAAGGTAGCACGAAGGCACGAATCAAGGCCAAGCTCGTGCCTCTCATGTGAAGGCATTGAACATGAGAATCGAAAAAATTTAAAGTGGAATTTGAGAAGCATTAGTGGGATACAGGAAAGCACATCGTGAGCATATAACCTTTACAACGTGCCCTGTCGTCCTACGAACTTCCATGCTGTCTATCTTCTTAGCTACTGTCAATGGGTCCTCTTTGATTAATCTATTTGATGTGAACATCAACCTTGGGCATCATATGCTACGCATTGATCAAGCTCTTCTCCAACATGTTGTGATCTGAAAAAGGTGTCTCATACTTGATTTTCTTCTTGAACTTGTCTTCTGTGAATTAGTACTATTCTATACCATTATATGTTTGTCTATTAACATGCCATCATCTGAGCATGAAATGGATCAGCAGATTAGTTAATTCTTGTTATGAATCTGCCATCCACTCGTCTTTTATTTGGCCTCATGATTTTGCAAGCCAAATGAGGACCTTTCTGCATATATGATAGGCGACCGACCAACATACGTACCAGCTCGGCCCACCAAACCATGTGATTTGTGCACAAGACTGACTTATTCTGATAATTCTTAGTTTGATAGCTTCTTTTGATTAATCTAACGCATACCGTTTAGTTTGTTTATTTGGGTATTTATAATATACGAGTAAAATTACCACATCACCTGATGATTTCAAGCAACAATCTTTTTCTATTGCAAGCAAGAAGAATGAATCAATGATCTTTCATTTATTTGACTAATTGATGCGTCTTTAATTCTCTAATTTTTAAAAAATTTTTAGGTAAATTCTAATGGGATTATTCTCAACATCACTTCACGGCCCTTTTCCATTGTCCGTAGGCCCAAAACAAAGTTGGGTCGCACCTCAAATCCCATCAGATGTTGGCTTTAGAAACTGGGGCTCACACTACTTAACTAATTTGATAGCCTTTGATTGATCAAAATAAACTAATATGTCCAATTCTTTTATAAAAGAACCCATACCCTGTGAATTAGATGGTTGGATGGCATTATATTTGAAATTTCATATGGACTGTGGTCGTATAATATTCACTTGTTAAATAATCAAAATTTGTACATGGGCTAAACGTCTTTCCAGGATTTTTGCATTTTCATGTTGACAACATTTTCTTTTAAACTCATGTTGACAGCTTCTGAGCTAATAGTAATATTCGTGATCATCAACTTATCATATTATTAAGTTTGAAAAAGAACATTTTTACAGATTTTAACTAAATTTTAATACAATTAACAATAAGTGAAGCATCCTACAAAAGATCCACAAAACTTTGGTGAATAATAGCTATTTATGGGTGAGAGAAGAAAACCATGTTTTTTATGGTCCCTTTTTGTCAAAGTTCTTGGGAAATATACACTTTATAACATATAGGGCGCGCTTCATATCTTAATTGAGTTTAATTAATACATTTTGATGTTAGTTTTAAAATTGAATCGATTTGTAGCAAGCTTGAATTTGTTCTTGTTAGAATAAAATCTAAATAACTACATGCAAAATTTTATTTTATCTAATTATATTGGGTTTTAATGTATGACTTGTTCTTTATTTTAAGAAAACAATTGTTGTACTTTTAATGTAATAGTTAATTAGAATTTCTTTTTAAAAAATAGTTTGAATATGAATCAAATTTATGGTCCGAACTCATCCCTAATTAAAAATAACAAATATATATGTTGCATATATTAGGATAATGATGAAAACTAATAATCGTAAAAATTGTATGGACATAAATTTACGAAAGCAAATGCTTGGTGTGTCCAATTAAACCGTATTAATTAAAGTTAAAATTTTAAAATCAGGTCATTAAGGTTGTAATTTTAAAACTTGAACCTCACACTGTTTCGACTCGGATCTAATTCCACGCCAGCCCAAAAATTTGTTTTATTAAATGTATAATTGTGTAGATAAAAAATTATATGTAATTAGTACATATTGATATTTTGACACCTAAAATTAATAAATATATGATGTAAATTATTTGATAATATTAATCTTAATTATTTTGATAATTTTTATAATATATCTCATGGAGTTGATTAATAAATGAGCTAATATAAAATCATCTAATTTGACTTAGCGTGCCGCGTAATGAGGTCGAATGGTAGAATTTCGAGGGTAAAAAGAAGTTTTAAAATCAGAGCTAGAATGTTCGAAAGTTTTTAAAAACAGAAATTGATTGGACGGCCGTTAACGTATGCCGTCAGGAATCTTTTGCTTCCCTTCAACGCTGCGAAAGGGGCAAAATTGTAAATTGACACTCCCGGCATTTCCATTTAAGCCGCATTTCAATTCCCTCGACCCCCTCCGACTTCGACTAGCCTTTCTTCGCCGCCGCCGCCGCTGTTGGCCGGAAAGGGTGCGTGCTTTTCTCCGATCTGAGATCTGATCTTGTTCTACTTGTTGTGGTGATTTTTATGGGTTTTTTTGTTTTTTTGTTTTTTTTTTTGGTGTAGAATGTCTTTTTATTTGGTTGGGGAGGTTTTTGATTTTTCTTGGGCTGGTGGGGTTTTGTTTGAAGTGATCGTTGGGGTTTTGGAGGGGATCTGTATGCTTTTTGATGTGATTTTAAGTGTTTTTTTTCTTTGGATTTTTTTTTGGTCAGTGAAGCCGATCCGTTGTAGTAAGTAACCACTGTTTGAGCTTTTGATGCCGGTCCGAGAAAAAAAATCTGTTTTTAGCTTGTTGAGGAGGCTGTTGTGAGCTCTTGGGAGCTTGATGTCCCGATCTTTTTGGGTTAGAAATCTGTTCTCTTGTTATTCGACGTGAGGTTTCGTTGATTATTCTGTAGGGAGCAATGTCGCTGCTGAAATAATCTTTTTTCGATATATGAATGTGCAGAAAGTTGGTTGTTGTAGTGTGCGTAGCAGCTGGATTTGAATGTCTCTTTAATAATAATATGTCCTGCATGAAATGCTTTTTAATTTGATGTCGGTGATCGTGTTATAGTCGAAGCTTAAATTTGTAATGTTTTTTAGATCTGGGCATTAGGTGACATATTTGGTGTCAGGCACTACGTGTCTGATTGCTCCTTGTCTCTGCAGTTACTAGGTGAATAGGTTGATATGCATTTGCTTGGAAAAGGGTATTGCATGCAGTTGTATTTTATTTACTAGGTGAATAGGTTGATATGCATTTGCTTGGAAAAGGGTATTGCATGCAGTTGTATTTTATTTTCAATTGATGGTCACGCTAGTGACATATAAATCGGAAAATAGTTTTCTTAGAATGGTTGAAAGGAGAGATGTTGGCTGCTATAGCACAAGTTTTCATTTTTATCAGATTAATGTAGTTCCTTATATCTGATTTGCTGGTCGTGTCTCATTACGGACAATCTTATTTTTAATTAATGGTCTGCTGACAACCGCAATAATAATTATAACTTTTTCTAGTTAAGAGTGTTATGTTTCCAGCTGAATCTTTAATTGTGGATCTATTGTGCCATTTTCTTCTATTATTTGCTTGCATTTTAAAAAAATTGAGGATAAAGATGTTTTCCGTGAAAATGTTTGAAACAAAAAATTGACATGGAAGCATGTCATGGTATTTTTAATTTGATGTGCAAGTTTTTCATGTTCATTCTAATTTCCATCGATGCATTTTCTTCTTCTATAAGGATGAATTATTGATTAAATGTTTATATTCCTTGAAAAACGTGTATAATTGTCTTTAAATGAGCTATTGTGGGCAAATAGCTTGATACAGCGTGATTTTTTTCCTTCGTCACTGTTTTGGGTATTTTGGAAGGGGCATGTTCTGTCTTATTCTTGTCTTTCTTTGGGGATGAAATGCCTGGCCTATTTTTTGCAGGGTTCTTCATCTGATTTTATTGCTTTATTTGTTTAATTTTAGGTTTACCATAAATCATGGCGGACACTGAGGAAATTCAGCCCCTTGTCTGTGATAACGGAACTGGAATGGTCAAGGTACATAGCGAACTATTCTTTTGTTAATTAATGGTCACTATTTATTAATTGCTTTCCCTACTTCCATTGACCAGGCTGGATTTGCTGGAGATGATGCTCCGAGAGCTGTGTTCCCAAGTATTGTCGGACGTCCTCGACACACGGGTGTTATGGTTGGAATGGGCCAAAAAGATGCATATGTTGGAGATGAAGCTCAGTCGAAGAGAGGTATCCTGACATTGAAATATCCAATTGAGCACGGAATTGTGAGCAACTGGGATGACATGGAGAAGATTTGGCATCATACTTTCTACAATGAGCTTCGAGTTGCTCCAGAAGAGCATCCTGTTCTTTTGACTGAAGCACCTCTTAACCCCAAGGCTAACAGGGAGAAAATGACACAGATCATGTTTGAGACTTTTAATGTTCCAGCTATGTATGTGGCAATTCAAGCTGTTCTCTCTTTGTATGCCAGTGGTCGTACCACAGGTCAGTGAAAAATCTGAACTTTTTCTTTTCAAAGCTTTTGTAGGGTAATGTTACAAGACACTGCTTCCTGTTTATCACTTACTTTTTTGAAACTTGTTTCTCTCTCTTTTGATCTAATGCTATGACAAGATAGTGTGTAATTCTATGTTTGCTCATCTTTTTCTAATTAAACCCAATGATAGGATGGATTTGAAGTATGTCCTTGTGTGCCTTTTGTTGTAGCTTTCGTCCATAATTATACAGCCTATTTCATTGAATGTACAGCCTTCAAGGCATTGTATGTGTTGTACTAGCGTCATCAGAATGCTTGATTTATATGATATTTTATGAAGAACCATTCCTACTGAAAAAATCAAATGAATGTACCCCCATAGGGGCTTAAGTTTGGGCAATTCATATTTTAGGCAAATAGCCTCATTAGGTTCATTGTTGTGGCTTTATTTTACCTCTTCCATTGTCATGCCTGTTTTTCAACAGTGTTCCTTTACATAGTCTTTTTATTGGGTGATCAGTTACAACTCATTAAATAGTTGAACTGGGTTTTAAGATCCCTATGTTTAGTTTTCGCTGATAATTTTTGTTCTATTCTGTCCATCAGGTATTGTGCTGGATTCTGGTGATGGTGTGAGCCATACAGTTCCAATTTATGAAGGTTATGCACTTCCTCATGCCATCCTGCGTCTTGATCTTGCTGGTCGAGATCTAACTGATGCATTGATGAAAATTTTGACGGAGAGAGGGTATATGTTTACCACCACTGCTGAGCGCGAAATTGTCCGTGACATGAAGGAGAAGCTTGCATATGTTGCCCTTGACTATGAGCAAGAGCTCGAGACTGCAAAAAGCAGCTCCTCAATTGAAAAGAGCTATGAGCTTCCTGATGGTCAAGTCATCACCATTGGTGCAGAGAGGTTCCGTTGCCCAGAGGTTCTTTTCCAGCCTTCTCTCATTGGAATGGAAGCTGCTGGTATCCATGAAACCACCTACAACTCGATCATGAAATGTGATGTGGATATCAGAAAGGATCTGTATGGTAACATTGTGCTCAGTGGTGGTTCGACTATGTTCCCTGGAATTGCTGATAGAATGAGCAAGGAAATCACTGCCCTTGCCCCAAGCAGCATGAAAATTAAAGTGGTGGCTCCACCAGAGCGGAAGTACAGTGTCTGGATTGGTGGTTCTATCTTAGCTTCTCTTAGCACCTTCCAGCAGGTAAATGCTTTTTATTGCTCTTGTTAGGTATTATATCTATTGTGGTCATCATTTGTCGAGATTTTACCTTGTTAATATACTAAACCTGGAGTCTTTGTAAATGAATACAGATGTGGATATCCAAGGCTGAGTATGATGAATCTGGTCCATCCATTGTTCACAGGAAGTGCTTCTAGGCTTTTGGTGGTTCTATGCTTGCTTGTGCTTGAGTCAAAATCTCTGGTTGAGGGACGGTCTTGTTTGATGTTATCTTACTTTAATTTTTTTGGGTCATTATTCCGCCTATGTGACTCTACTACTATTATGTCTATTACTAGCAATTTACTTGCCGGCTTATTTGAATCAAATATGTAGGGTGTGTTAATATTTAAGATTGCAGTTACTTTTTTTAGTGTATTGGGCCATTATTGTTATGTTTAGCAAGTCTGGGAGTAATGAAGGTGCCTAGTTAATTTTCGATCTGTGAAGACGTTTAGATGAACAAGGGCAAGCTATGGGCAGATTATTATGTCCATATTGCGAGCATCGTTCATACGGATTATAGCAGTAACAGTGAAGTCACGAGAGAGTGGTGTATGGTTCATTTCGTTGTTGCTATGTAGCGTGTGGTCTCTTACAATCTTTTCAGAAGTGCTTCAAATATCTGGTGCCTACTTCCTGCTATTGGCTAGTGGGAAATTCCCAACTTTTTACGCATTATTGCCAGCTTAGTGGCCCTTTGTAGCCGGATAGCGTGTTAAACTCACACCCGAAGGATCAACTTTCACATCCTGATGGAGTTTTGTTGCTACTGACATCTATTGAAATCGGCAAAGATTGAGGGCACTGGTCTCAATCTTGATGGATTAGGATAAATTGGGAGATCATCAATCTCAATTTCTCTAAAAAATGGTTTGGTTTTAATTTTTTGATTGATTGATAGAATATGAAAATTAACTCTTAAGCGTGTCTGACGAAGAATTATGTACCTGTTTACTTATTATATATAAGGAATCATACAAAAAATATTAATGATTGACTTGTACTAATAAGGGTCTAACACATTCTAAGCCGCCTTTCTTAGTTATCTCTTCAAGCCTGAGTGTAAAATTGGCTGAGCTAATCAAGGCTGTCTGGTTGAGTTTTTTTGTTTGGCTTAGGCTCATTTCTAGCAAGTACAAATTTAAATTTGCTTTGTCTATGTTCTTTTAAAAGTTCAGTTGAGCATTGAATAACTCTTTAACAATCAAATTTTGAACAGTTCTAGTATTAGGTGTGAAGGCTGGATTTTGTTCAAAGAATTTTTTTAACCTTAATAATCAAGCTTAATCGAATTTTGAACCGCCTAGCTTAAAGGTGAAGCTTGCTCGAGAAAATTATTTTTCTTATCGTCCTGAGCAATCGTCATTTTCGTTAGAGGGCTAAATGCATGTGAGCATAGGGCTACGAGATTGTATAAGCTTAGTGGCTATATATATATATATATATATATATATATATATATATACATATATTCACTACTACAATTTAGAAGCTTCAGACTTAAAAACAGCCAAACTAAGTTCTCTTACTAGCGTTGTATTTTTTTTTTGAATTTTTCTTGGGTAATTGAGCTCGCCAAAACATGTTTGGTGCATGGAAGAATTTTTGGCTCCTCCGGATGCAAACTCTGATAGATCAGCATGTCAGGCGTTCCCATTGGGAGGAGCCGAAAGCGGTTCCTGGTGCATGATATCCGAACGTTGAAACCCTCCTTTATTTTTATTTATATTTTTATTTTTCCAAAGCAATATTTACTCCCTCTTGAGGCTGCCAATAACAGGTTGTGGGCTTTCGGCCGTGGAGGGCAAAGTCTTACACGCTAAGTTAACATGGCCAACAAACTTGGTCCCTTGCTCATCGGTTACAAACATTATCCTTTATTTTATAGGCCCCATTCGCACTCCGTGGCAGCATCCTGCAAATGCTGGCACCATCTGGTCACACCATATATCAGATTTCTTGGTTAAGAGTTCCAACATTGAATGATTGCCCCGTTCGAGTGGCAAGTCTAGATAGAATGAAACAAATAAATTGCCGCTTACTATAAGATTTGATTTGCTTAAAGCCTTGAGGAAGCGTATACTTGCGAGCTAGGACTGCCATTGGACATTTACAAAAGGTAACGTGGGATAGCAATCACGGAACTATGCAAGTCTTCTAAACCATTTTGGCATTTCGAAATTGATGTCCAAGACATGAATTGCTCGAGGAGAATTGATTTTCATACTCTAAATTCTAAACTCTATACTCTTATTAGACAAATATAACACTAAGCATTCCCATCTAAATTTTAAATATACTAGGCTTAACACAAACACACATATAATGAGATCAAGGCTCTACCATCCTGCTCTGCGGGAGCTCGACCTCGCTCCGGCCGGCCACCTCCTTCTCCGGCAACGACGAAATCAGTAAGCTCGTCCGGCAAGTCGGGCACGAACACGCAGAAACGATCCATTTCTCAATGCACTTCTCATGAAATCCATGCTTGCATTTGGGCAGCACCCTCAACATTTCCCCAGACACAAACTCGGACAAACATATGGCACACTCCTCCCCTACACCGGACAGTTTCAACTGGCTTGAGAAAGCCATTGTTGGCGTCGCCTCCATGAGCAGTGGAGGCTTGGGAACTTGATCGGCAGTCTCGGGGAGAACAAGAGGCGGTTGTCGTCGACGTCGGAGGCAGCGGATGGCAAAATTGATGGCAGGGAGTCCGGCGAGGGCAGAGACAAGGATGAAGATGACCATGAACATATTGTGGTTGAAGTCGGACGAGTTCTTGTATGGAAACCATCTTCCACAATTGGTAGAATTGGTCGAGTTGGTGGAGGAGGAGAAGGGTGGTGGTGTTGGCAGCATTGCTGGTAGAGCCTCTTCTCCTCTATTTGCTCTGTAGTTTCGAAACATGGCAGGGATGGTTCAATGCTATATAGAAAAAGTTGGTACTAAAATATGCGGTTGGTTATTGTCCTCCTGTAAGTTATAACTGCAACTCTGCCTTGTATGGCATGGGAAAGAGAAAGAGGGAAGCTTGTAGACACAATAGCAAGAATGAAGACATTGGTAGTTGCCAACTTCAACGCAATTACGTTGCTTTGGGAAAAATTAAAAACTTCAATGTAGGTTTACACCAAGTGAGTTCATCACATGGAGCTGCACTCATACACAGGTCCACAATTACAGGAGTGTCGTAGGAAGGTTGAACTGGGTGCATACATATAAGTCTATGGACTATGCTTATGAATTGTACAAAAAATGTTCATAAATAATTGATATGACATGACTGGAAGCAAACGACAAAAACAAGGGATACACCTTTATCGGCTGACATGAGACATAAAAATATGGCGGGTTCCCTCGTCCATACGACAAACGCATAGTTAGTGCAGTGTGCGACATTTTCTGCTCTTGCTATGATGGCTAGATGGCTAGATAGCTAGATGGATGTATATATATTTATATATTTTGATCAGGATATATATCAACGACTCGATTGTTACGTGGAAAAATGGAAATGCGATTCTTCCTTGGGATCAATATTATATTATAGTTGATCCTATTTTCAAACTTTGCAGATCCCTGCTACGGTTGATAGTGGGATAATCGATGCTAAGTGTTACGGCCCTAATTTATGGGTGTAACTGAATACTAGGATCTAGGTAGTTGTTTTTATTATTCTCGTGTCTACGAGGGGTAGTAGAGGTTATTCGAGTGGTGCAAAGCACATAGCGCATAGCGGTGCAAGGCACATAGCGGTGCATAGATCGATATTTGGAATACCGATATGCATAGTACTATCGGGACATTAAGAAACTTCAAAAATGGTGTAGCGGCCTAAATAGTGGCAAGCACTACGGGCAATGATCATCAGCGAAGCAAGGTTGTAGGCTGAGTATACCGATGAGCCATACCGAGTGGAGGAGCGGTACTCGTACCAAAAGCAGGAGGCATGACCGATCCAAATAACGGTACACCGTGGTAGCGGTGTTTGGAGCGAAAAATGGATGCCAGTATCTGGAGCAGTTTCGATAGTGGGAATTCTATCGGCATTAGGAATTCTATTAGTACCAAGAATTCTAGCAGTACTAGGAATTCTAACGGTACTAAGAATTCTAACTGGTACTAAGAATTCTTAGCTGTATTCTAACGGTACTAGAAATTTTAATTGTAACACCCCAAATCCGGTTCACATTCGTGAACCAAACCGGCATGTTACAGGCCCCGGTTAGGTCGGCTAACCCGAACCTAACTCGTGTGGATCTAATCTCGGCGTCTTAAGATGAAGATCCAACTTGCTATATGTATGTATGAATACATAAAACCCTAACAGGATACTACATGGATGACATGCAACCAATTTTCACACCAACACACTTACAATCAAAATTAGTAAAAATTCTAAAACGAAAGGGACAGAATTTCCCCTAAAAATGCAATTAGGGGCCACCCTGTCAAAATCATATATTCAAACTTATATATGCATAGCAACACTAGCATTCACACAGACTTCTAATCTACTATATTCATCATTCTCTGAACTTTGGGTCCTAACCCATCACACTTTTGCTATGCTACTCTGATCATTTCATTTCATATCATTGTCATGCCTCAAATATTTAATCATAACATGTTTATAAAACAACATCATAAACAAAACATTAAACATTCAATCACCCAATGTGTGTGTGCAGAAGACCTTATTGCTCCTCCGTCCTGGCCGGCACATCCATCTCGTGCTTATCACCTACATATATATAGGAAAAATGTCAGTAACAAGCGTAAGCGTTACTGGTCCGAAAAGAAAATAACTATAACAAACTGGCTATGAGAGCAAACTCTCATATGAAAGAAAACAACATATACTCCACGTGAACACTCTGAAGGGCACTACTGAGGAGCCACTGGGTTACAGACCCGGTAGCATCCCAAACTTACTGATCTGCTGCTGGTACTGTGCCGCTCTCAGCACTTATTTTTCATTACTTCTCGTGAAACTTTATCCTAAGCCCTCTCCTTACCTCCATATTTCTCCTGGCCTTGAGCATGAAGGCCGAATACTCTCAGGCAGTCACCTTTAGTACCCTTTGAACCACAAGTCTGGACATGCGCTGTACTAAACAGTACCCGTAAACTTCCACGTTCTCTGGGTGTGAGGAACTCAAACGCGGAGTTGTCAGGATCCCTCAGGAATGGAACAGTCCGCTGGCACTAATCCAGAGCCAGCTTTGATTGTCACGGCATCCTCTGCATGGTACGTGCAGTCGATTTCTCCATCTCTCATCTCACTGAAAACGCGAAAACTATATATATATATAGGCTTGGGTAGGGAGTTATATAATAGGCCCGAAGGCAACTTTTGGTGGATCTTGTTTTCGAAATCAACCTCGAAGGATCTCATCCTCGAGGGGTTATTAATCTGAAAAATGTCGGTTAAATGGCCCGAGTTAAGTGGGATCCGATAAAACACCGCTTAACCCGTCCTGCAGATAATAAATGAAACATACAATAGAAAATATTATAAAAATCAGAGAGAAGTCCTAACGGACCTGGTAGAAGCTCCAAGCATGTCATCGCGCCTAGGCGGCGAGCTCCTACTCCGTACCTACACATCAAAACTAAATACTAACGCCTACTAACTAAATGATGCATCAAATCCGACATGACCATCACACCACAATACAAACATCAACCATAACAATCAACAATTATAAATGTAAAAATAATTCCAACTTATCCTATTAACACCTATTTTATTATATTTCTTAAGTTACGTTGTACTCGACTATCGTACTCAAATTTACTTTACTTCATTAGCTCATTTAACCTTCATTCTCTGTTAATCACATCATGCATGCTATGCTAACAATTATCATAATAATTAATCAACCCTAGAATGCTATGCTAACAATTATCATCAATTTTAAATAAATCAATCAGAGGTAATTATACTGTCGACAATCGGCGACGGTTAGGGTTCCGTCGCGTGTCTCAAAACTCAAATTCGGCGCTCATCGGCGTCCGAAGCTCGATCGGGCTCGACTGGGTGAGCCCCGTGGAAGATCCGGTGAATTCCAGTGAATTCCAGAGATTTCAGTTTTCCGACAGCTGCGGGCGGTTTTCTGGCGGCTTCCTGTGGTTTTCCGACGACAATCACCGGCGGCGTCTATTGGCCGAAAAGTGGTCGTGTTGGGTACCCTCGGAACCAGCTCGGCGAGCCCGACTCATCTACGAGGTCGATGCGGCCAACGGACGTGGCGGCTCGTCGGAAAATGCATAAAATAGAGCGGCGGCGATGGGAGAAGAATCCGGCCGATCTGGGCGGCGCCGGCCTCCATTCCGGTCGGGGAAGGTCATTGGGCGGTCGGTGGTGCTGAGGTGACCCCCTGATTGTGGCGGCGACAGTCGTTGGCGACAAAATCGGCAACGCGACCGAAACTTGGCCGCAGCGCTAGGCACGGCGATTCCGGCGTCACGGCGGCCTGGCAGCGGCCAGGGTTGGTTGGGGCGACACGGCAATGCCGTGGCGGAGCTAGGGGGCGATGATCGGCGGCCGGGCGGGCGTCCACAGCAGCGGTGGTGGCATGCACAGTGGCGGCGTGCGGCAAGGGTTTGGGGAAGAAGAAAGGAAACGTCGGGGTGTGTGTGGTGGCAAACTCGTAAATATTACTTGACTCATCTCCGACTCGAGTCAAAAATAATATTTAAGTCGTAAAAAAATTCCAAAAAAAATGGGAAAAATCCCATAAAATCAAACAACACCAAAGAAATCATAATGATATGCTCTAGAACTATCAACCCACCCAAAATGCCCGTAACGCGTCCTAACGCGGGTAACGACCTAAAACTAATTCTACAATCCATTATATATCATAATAAAAAAAATGAACTGCATACTCTCATATATTATGATAACTCATTCTTTTCTGCTGTGTTCATGACGTTATCATCATATACTTGGGTACACATGACCTCATGGCTCATACACGAGACCGGTGTCGGCTCAGTACACGTGTTCTGAAACTGACTCGACTCGAAAATAACGGTCGAACTGACCGGTTCTGAATATAAAACCCTGATTCGAATCGTGGGTTTTACATTAATGGTACTAGGAATTCTAACGGTATTAGGAATTTCGGTGTTTTGATTGGTACGACTGCTAGGGATGCTGAGAGGAGGTTGATGGATGTAGAGTGGGCATGGATCGAGCTAGGAGGGCTAGATGTGTGGCTAATTTGTGCCGAAGGAGTTGTTTGATGAGGGTTGCCGATAAGGATGAGAAAGATCGTGACCTTATCCGGAGCTGCAATGGACTCTTATGGATATACATGAAGATGTGGAGATAAGGATATTTGATGTGGGGAATATCTTGGGAGATTTTTAGAAATAAAGATTGTGATCAAGATATATGTTTATCCAGAGTTCGGGATATACACGAGGGAGTTCTATAATGGGGGACGTCCTCCTTGTGTAGAGAGGGAAAGAACGACGTTGGATCTCTTGCGATGAGAGATAGTTGAGAGAGAAGGAGACTCGTGGAGTTGTTGCAGCCGGTTCTTTACGAGGAAGGACTGGAACTTTATTGTGGTAGTCTGCTAGAATCAAGGTACACGTTGTTGATCCACAGCCTGCGTGCTTTGTCTTGTTTGATAGAATTGCAAGTCAACAAGTCTATCCTATTTTGAGGGTTGCTTGTTCGATAGTAATCCTGTAATCAGGAGTCCCTTTGTGAGCGAGGTGTAGCATTGGGGCGATGCTTCTGGGGACTGTCCAGGCCAAGCAAGTGCTTGAGTGAGGTGTAGAGTACTTGTCATCCTTGTATTTGTGTGATAATATAAGGTTGGGAGTGTTTTCCCTGTATCTGTGTTTTGCTTATTGGTTGTCATTTTAGGCAAGGAACTTCTGTACCGGGTCGTGGTCAGGGTTTACAAGGTAATAGTTACGAGGACTGGTTACTGAGATGAGCAAGGGCAGACGGCACAGCCCAAATACGCGTATTGGTATTTGGGGCGATCGGGTAGTTGCTACGAGGTGCTACTTGATTCTCGGAATAGCTTATCGGTAAGGGTATCAGTAACAGAGAATATTGTATCAATGCTTGTGTGTGATTGAGCATGTGTGATCGAGCAAAGGGCTGAGTGATGCGGCGGTATCAGGTGAGAAGATTATTGGTATTGTGATCGGTAACCTCGGTATTGTGGAGTTCTAACCAAACACTGGCATGGTGTTTGGGAGTTTGCTTCTGGGAGTAGATCCTACATTGCATAACTTGTGGAAGGCGAGTGTTTCTAGTAGAGAAATATGTCATGCAGTGCGTGTTTGGGGAACAAAAATTAGCCCCTAGAATCAGCCCCGTGACAGAAGGTATCAGAGCCTAAGGTTACGTGCAACAGAAGGATAACTCACATTCAGCAGAGACCTTTGTTGGGATGATCACATGGATACACGATCTACTGATGCTCTCAGGGAGAGAGTGGCATGGCTGGAGGTGTTGGTTGGAAGGCCAACCAATGGTGGTGGTAATGCTCACATGGTGTTCGATCAGTTGCAAACCCTAACTGAGGAGGTAGAGAGGGTTGCTGATCAGCCGAAATCTAGCAGTGTGAGAGGTGATGATAGGTCTGAGATGTTGGAGCATCTCAAGGCTGATTTGGAGGCATTGCGGGTAGATGTGGATCTTCTGAAGCGTGTACTAGGTAATCAGCCTCAGCACGTTGTTGCTGACCCGACACCCGAACTTCCAAAAAGGCTAAGTTGTCGGAGCCAACAAAGTTTGAGGGAGCTAGATCAGCAAAAGATCTAGAAAACTTTATCTGAGAGATGCAAGAGTATTTTCGAGCTACCGAGATCCTTGGCTCATAGGCAAGTCTTGATGGCCAGTATATTTTTAACTTGTGATGCCAAATTGTGGTGGAGGACACGCACCGAGGACAGCGAGAAGGCGGGACATACTAGGATCGAGACTTGGGAAGCCATGAGATGTGAACTTAGGGATCAGATTTTGCCGACCAATACCACTTGGGTGGCAAGGGATGCTTTGAAGAAGCTCCGACAGTCTGGAATAGTGAGAGACTACGTCAAGCAGTTTAACTCATGTCTTTTGGATATAAAGGACATGTCAGAAAGTGATAAGAGGATTGCAACCATGGGCGTAGATGGAGTTGAAGAGGCAAAAGGTGCAGGACTTGTAAACAGTATTAGGTGAAGCCACTGCTCTAGGAGATTTGAAGACTGCGGCTGGTCATGGTGGAGATGACCGAGTATCGAAGGAGGGCAAGACGGTGGGGAGTGAGAGGAAGTCATTTAGGCCGAGACCAAAGGAGAAGGGGAGAGCTCTTCCTGGGGCCAAGCAGGATAATTCCCAGGGAGGTGACGTGAGGCAGAAGCGAGATGTTTTCTTTGTGCAGGACCTCACTGGGCTAGAGAGTGCCCAAACAACCCGAAGGGGAAGGTGAATGTTGTGCAGGCCGAGGAGGATTCTAATTCAAGTGAGCTAGCTCAGATGTCTACCTTACAAGTGATGGGAGCTCTGAGGGTTGAACAACCCAAACAGGGAGGTTTAGGGTTGATGTATGTTCCAGTGACTTTGAATGGAAGAGAGCTTCAGCGTTGGTTGACACAGGGGCAACTTATAGCTTCATTTCAATGAAGGTGTCAAATCAATTGGGGCTAAAATCTAAGGTTACTACTAGCAAGATCAAGGTTGTGAATTCACTGGTGAAGGAAATTCAAGGTGTGGCTAAGGGAGTCCAAATCTGCTTGGGGGAATTCAGTGGCTGAGCTGACTTTATGATCTTGGAAATAGATGACTTTGAGGTAATTTTGGGAAACAATTTCTTTGTGTCAGCTTGTGTAGGAGTGCTGCCACACTTACGAGGAGTGACGGTGATGTCCCGGAGCAATGGGTGCTTCGTGCAGGGACATAGCAAGCCTACCAGAGTAGAAGATCCAAGGAGTGGCAAGGTGCAACTTGCAGTGTTGCAGGTGGTCAAGGTTAGTGAGGAAGGGAGTTCTACTCATCTTGCAAAAATGGTATGTAGGGAGAAGGAGCTTCCCAGTAATCTGAGTGGCCAATTAGGGCAGTTTCCTGGTACAAGTCCGGAAACCCTAGCCGGAGTGTTTTCTTCCATGCAGCTAGGAGAAGGCTGTGACAACTTGGTGGAGATTGCCAAGGCCCTAGCCCGGGTGTCAGGGAGGATACTGTAAAACCCATGACTCGAGTCAGGGTTTTACGTTACCGAACCAGTTGGTTCGAGTTGAGTCAGTTCATGAACCGCGTGCTGAGTCGAGGCCAGCTGTGAGTTATGAGCGATGAGAGTCAGGTGGACCTGAATATATGATGATAACGTAAAAAAGATGATGAAAAATGGGTTATCAAGTATATGGAGGTATGCAGTATTGATTGTTATTTTATTTGATCATAGAATATTTTTAGGGCTGAATGACGAATTAGGATGCGATATAGGGAGTTTGGGTGGGTTATTAGTTATAGAACATATCATTTGGATGTTGCTGTGTTTGTCTAATTTTACGGGATTTTCCCCATATTTTTCTAGATTTTTTAGAATTTATTACGAACTAGTTATTATTTTGACTCGAGACAGAATCAAGTCAATACTTATTTACGATTTTGCCATTAGAGTATTTCACCTCCATTCCTGACACTTCCACACCCAAACCCTACCGCCGCGTTGTGCTCGTTGCCATTGCCGACGTCACACTGCCGCCGATCGACGCCGCCCCGCTCCACCGTCCCGTCGCCGTGTCGCCATGACCCACCCCTGCCACCGTCTCGCCGCCACGACGCCGGAATTGCCCCACAAGCCTCGACGCCCTCTCTCGTCAATTCACCGCCGTCCGGGCTGTGCCGCCGCCACTGTGACCCCGACGACCACCCCCTCGCCGTCGCTGACGCTTCCCCCATTATCCCGACCGCCGTCGAGGCCGGCCGTAGCCCCGATCGGAGCACGCAGCCGCCGTCGCCTACAGCCATCGCCGCCCTGGCTACCCTGTTTGACACCACCATTGGACCAAGCTCGTCGAGCTGGTGCCGATAGACCCCTGATTCCCCCGTCCCGAAACATTGCCAGAAAACCGCCGGAAAACTGCTGACACTCCTCGGAAAATTGCCGGAACCGCCGGAAAATTGGATTCGTGGGAAATTCGCCGGATCATCCACCGAATGCACCCAGTCCAATCTGATCGGACTTCGGACGCTGCTAGGTGCCGAATTTGAGTTTCGAGCCACGAAACGGAAACCCTAGCCATTGCCGATTTTCGACGACGCGAGGTATAATTTATTTTAACTTGATTATTTGAAAGTATTGATTATTAGAATTGCATGCTAGGATTGGTGAATTGTGTGTTATAATAATATATATAAATGTAGATTTGATTAAGGATAAAATATGAAATATGTTTGATTGAGTGGTGTAAAAAATGGAGGCTAAGAAAGTAATTAGGGTAACTAGGTAATGATCATGACCTAATGCAAACTAGCCTAAGTAGACTTACTAGAATTGATATAGGTTGATGTGTGTTGATTGATGCATGATTGTGTGGGCTCTGGAATGGTGTGCGGGCCATTTCATTCCTGAGGGATCCTGACAACTCCACCTTTGAGTTCCTCAAACTCGGAGAAGTGTGGAGGTTCACAGGTACTGCAATGCAGCGCATGTCTAGACTTGTGGTTTCAAAGGGTACTAAAGGCGACTGCCTAAAAGTGCTCGGCCTTCGTGCTCAAGGTCAGGAGTAATATGGAAGGTGCAGAGGGTGAAAAGGAATGAGATTTGATGCGAGAAGCGATAGAGAAATGGCTAAGGTATGAGAATGAGAAAGAAAGGGGGACGATGTCGACCCGAGGGCAACGGCTCCCATATGTGCCCTGATGAGAGTTCTTGAGGAAGTATATGGTTTTCATTCAACAGGAGAGTTTGCTCTCCTATGCCAGATTGATATTAGTTATTTTCTGGGCTGGTAACACTCGTTACTGACGGTTTTTCTCTATATATATATAGGTGAGGAATGCGAGCAATTGAAAGCTATCGGGACTGCGGAGGAGCAGCACGGAACCGCGTACACATGTACCTGCCGCATGTAATGTATAATGATGGTGTGTTAATGCTGTGTGAATGATAATTAGAATGTTTTTGTCTTGATAAATTGCTTTTTATGAGACGAGCGGATAATTGTGAATGAGTAGGGAGCCTTGGAGTTCAGACTCTGCTCAGATGAAACGAAAGAGATAATGACTGAATGCCATAGTAGATTGTTATGTTTTATTGTATTTTGATAAAATATTTATATACCCTTGTTGTGGATAGGTTGGCCCTTATTGCACTTTTAGGGGAGAGTCTATCCGTTTTTCCGTAAATATTAATGAATTTTTATTTAAATTTTTTGCTTGTTGAATGGTTTTGTTTTGCTTGCATATCATCACATGCATGTAGGACTCCGTTAGAACCCAATTGGTCCCATTCATGCATCTCATGGTTGCATCCCCATCTTAAGACGCCGAGGGCAGAACCGGGTTGGCTTAACTGAACCAGTACATTAGCGAACGGTTCGGTCGCCAGTGACATTTCCGGGTCGGTTCACGGGTGAGTTGAAACGGGGTGTTACAGATACCTAGAGGACTTTCTAAGGTGCGTAGTCCCCGAGAGGATGATCAACTTGGAGTAGTGGAGTTTGTTGGGCAGAGAGTTGGCAAGGTGAGTGTGAGGGAGTCTAAGTTCCGGCAAGGTGTGGATATGTAGGAGTTTAGCACCGTGATCCGAATAGGAGATTTCTTGGAGGTTGCCAGCTACTTCAAGAATTACTTTGAGGATTGCAAGAGTGAGTTGCTGCAGAGGAACATGAGTAAGCTCTGTACCCTTGTCCGAGGAGTAAGACAGTAGTTCATGGAGCAGGCATGGGACATTTGGGTGGAAGTACATCAATGTAGTTGGAGTGGAAAACCGAAAACTCACTATCATCAGTTTAAGAAGCTAACTAATGATGAGGCACAGGGAGACTCATTATATCGGGAGTACCACTAGATGGAGATGAGGCGTCGACAAGAGATCAACTTTTTCTTTGTGTTAGAGGAAATGTTCATTCTGGAGATTGTAGTGAACAATATCTGCAAGTTTGTAGTCTTCATGGGGGATCCACAACCATGGTCGACTGGGGCTACTAAACATCTGATTCTTTAGTGGAGGGTCACACTTCAGATTATGGTCTGATGGAGTAGGTGTTAGATCCGGAGTTAGGGTTCCACTTACCATGTTTGGCTTGCAGGGAAGCAAACCAAACTTCTGTATCCCCACTGATCTAGAGAGACAACCACTAGATGAGGTGAGTTCGTGTTGGGCTAATTACAAGTAGTGCTTTACATGAAGGAGGAGAAAAGGGGTCGAAATACTTGATTTATTAGCTACATTGCAAAGTCTTGAGGATGCTTTGAGCTGATAATTCTTGGAACCAAGAGGAGTTGTTTGGCCAGGTTTGTTGAAGAGTATTCGAAACTTGGAGGTTGGAGCATATAGCCGATCGGAGTGTGTAAGGGTACATGTGAGGTCTGTGGCATGCCAGATCGAGGATGATGTGATGGAGGAGCTAGTACCACAATGCGACGTGTCTATGGTACATAGAGCAAGGGCATTGCTGTTTTGTCAGGAGGACATACCGGGGGGAGAATTAAGTTCAACTTGTTAATGAATTGGAGAATAGGCTTTCCTTTTGATGAGGACGTCAACTTTCATTGGTGGGGGAGTATGTTACGGCCCTGATTCATGAGTGTAACCGGGTACTATGATTTAGGCGGTTGTTCCTAGTATTCTTGCATCCATAAGGGGTAGCAGAGGCTATCCAAGTGGTGGAAACAACTTATCGATGCTAACTTGTGTTATAGTGTAGTCATGTCAAACTATGGTGCAAGGTGCGCAGCAGTGCATAGATGGGTATTTGGAGTACTGATATGCATAGCGCTACCGAGACGTGGAGATAAGGATATTTGACGTGGGGAATATCTTGGAAGATCTTTAGAAATAAATATTGTGATCAAGATACATGTTTATCCGGAGTTTGGGATATACACGAGGGAGTTTTATATAAGGGGGACATCCTCCTTGTGTAGAGAGGGAGAGAACGGCGTTGGATCTCTTGCGAGGAGTGATAGGCGAGAGAGAAGGTGTAATGACCCGCCCGTTCCGAGCCATGAGCCAAATATTACTATATAAAACTAAGTGTCTCATAAATTAATTTTTTATTAATTTTTAAAATTTTAAAATAAATTCATAACAATAAATTTAATATACAAAAGCTCGGAATAATCTAAGCCCTATAAATCAAACCAAAATCATACTGTCATACAAACAATCTAGAGAAAAAATAGTCCAATAATAGAGTCCTCCAACTATCCCGACTCTACCCATCCTTCCATGCTTATATCTGCGGAGGCAATTCCGCGTTAGTGATAAAAACACTAAGTCATATAAGTACAAGAAACAATTAATATATTCCACAACATCTGACTTACGTCTTTTAGTGATTATGAGCCTATGTTAAGCTCTTAATATGTTGAGAGGGTGGCCGGCCATCCAGTTACAATCCCATGTATGCGCACACACACTACGTAGCCCTCGGCCTGTAATTACCAATATTTACCATTGACTTACCCTCTCAGTATCACAAGTGCATAATGAGCCATTTTACGCCACATCGCCTTGTCACCCCTTTCAGCACGGGGGCAAGTATTAAATTTTTAAGAATTTTAAGGGTGCTGCCTTGTGTGAGACTGAGTTAATTCTTTGACCTTGGTTACGCTCGGCGTATGGTGATCGAATGTGGTCTCAGGCTGACCAAGACTCCTAAATCAAAATATACAACATTTTAAATAATTATATAGACTTGGTATTATGATGAGGAACCCGTAATTATGACACACGTTCCTAAAACCTTCCCTTTGTAAGTCAAATATGCTCACAAACTATCTAGAGGATGTTTTATTTAACATCAACAGAACTCTTCTTTATATAGAAGAATATATGTAGAATTCAAGAAGTCATTATATTAAATTTTATTAATATGTGTAAAATTCAAGAAGGTACTATATTAAATTTTCTAGAAAAAGAATGTAATCACAAATAATTATATTAAATACTAACAATTAGTTTAATAATGAAAAGTCAAAAACTTATTATTGACTTAATCAAGTCAAAAACTTATTATTGACTTAATCTGAATGAATGTTAAATCGCACTCACAACTCTCAATCCTAAAAATTCAATAAATAAAATTTAATTAAAACCATTCATAAGTATCATTGTACTGATATGATAAAGGTCAATATTGATTCTTAAAAATTAATTTAGTTTAAATATTATTTATGGTTCGTTCTTAAGATTTACAAAATCTTAAATAAAATAGCCTTATTATTATTATTATTATGATTTTACAATCTCCCCAACTTGGGAATTTTCGTCCTTGAAAATATAATAGGGTCATAAGGAGAAAAATCAGGGTTTTACAATCTCCTCAACTTTGGAATTTTTTGCCCTCGAAAATATAATGGAGAAAAATTGGTTTTTTTATTTAAGCATTGCCACTCATATGCATAGCTAAAGTGAGGCATAGTGTCCCATGACACTGTTATCTATATCGCACAGGTGTCCTATACCACCTATACTACCTAAATAATACCTATGATTGCAAAGACATCTCATATATGCTCATTGGTTTAAGTGTCATGTGCACCTAGCATGACACATAAGTGGCACACCCATAATTACTTACCATCTAAAATAATAAAAATTAATTATATAAAAGAAAATAACCCTTGAGACAGTGGACTCTTAGACTTTCAACAATGTAAGGATTGATTTGCATGATTCCGTGGGAAACACAGCTCTGATACCACCTGTAATGACCTGCTTGTTCCGAGCCACGAGCCAAGTATTAATATATGAAACTAAATGTCTCATAAATTAATTTTCTATTAATTTTTGACATTTTTAAATAAATTCATAACAATAAATTTAATATACAAATGCTATGAATAATCTAAGCGCCATGAACCGAACTAAAATCCCTCTGCCATGCAAACAATCTCAAGAAAAGAATAGTCCAATAATAGAGTCCTCAAACTGTCCCGACTCTATCCCCTTCCATGCTTATACCTGCAGAGGCAATTCTGCATTAGTGATAAAAATACAAAATTATATAATTAAAAAGAAACAATTAATATAATCCACAACATCTGAATTACGTCTTTTAGTGATTATGAGCCTATACTACTTAATATGCTGGGAGGGTAGCTGTCCATCCAGCTACAATCTCATGTATGTATACACACGCTACGTGGCCTTCGGCTTGTAGTTATCGATATTTACCATTGACTCACCCTCTCGGTATCACAAGTGCATAATGAACCGTTTTGCGCCACTGCGCCTTTATCACCCCTTTTGGCATTGGGGTAGATATTAAATCTTTTAAGAATTTTAAGGGTGCTGCCCTCTGTCAGACTGAGCCAATTCTTTGATCCCGGTTGCACTCAACGCATTATGATCGAATTAGATTCTTTGACCCCGGTTGTGCTCGACGCATGGTGATCGACTATGGACTCAGGCCGACCAAGACTCCCAAATCAAAATATATAACATTTCACGTAATTATACAGACTTGATATTATGATGAAGAACCTGCAACTATGACACATGATCCTAAAGCCTTTCCTTTGTGAGTCAAATGTGCTCACAAACTATCCCAGGATGTTTCATTTAACATCAATAGAACTCTCCCTTATATAGAAAAATATATGGAGAATTCAAGAAGTCACTACATTAAATTTTATTAATACGTGTAGAATTCAAGAAGTCACTACATTAAATTTTCTAGAAAAGAATGTAATCACAAATAATTATATTAAATACCAACAATTAATTTGATAATGAAAAGTCAAAAACTTATTATTGATTTAATCTGAATGAATGTTAAATTACACTCACAACTCTCAATCCTAAAAATTCAATAAATAAAATTTATTTTAAACCATTCATAAATATCATTGTACCGATATGATAAAAGTTAATATTGATTCTTAAGAATTAATTTAGGTTAAATATTATTTATAATTCGTTTTTAAGATTTACAAAACCCTAAATAAAATAGCCTAATTATTATTATTATTTTTTCGGGATTTTACGGAAGGAGACTCGTGGAATTGCTGTAGCCAGTTCTTTACGAGGAAGGACTGGAACTTCATTGTGGTAGTTTGCCGGAATCAAGGTACATGTTGTTGATCCACAGCCTGCGTGCTTTGTCTTGTTTGACAGAATTGCATGTCAACAACTCTATCCTAGGGGGACGACTTGGGGTTGTGAGGGTTGCTTGTTCGATAGTAATCATGTAATTAGGAGTTCCTTTATGAGTGAGGTGTAGCATTGGGGCAAGGCTTGTGGGGGTTGTCCACTAGGCCGAACAAGTGCTTGAGCGACGTGTAAAGTACTTGTAATCCTTGTATTTGTGTGATAATATAAGGTTGGGGGTGTTTTCCCGTACCTGTGTTTTGCTTGTTGGTTGTCGTTTTAAGCAAAGAACTTTTGTACCGGGGTCGTGGTCGAGGTTTACAAGGTAACAGTTACGAGGACTGGTTACTGAGACAAGCAAGGGTAGACGGCACAACCCAAATACGCATATCGGTATTGGGGCCATCGGGAGTTGCTACGAGGGTGCTACTTGATTCTCAGAACAGCTTATCGGTGAGGGGTATTGGTAACCGAGAATATTGTGTCGGTGCTTGTGTGTGATCGAGCGAAGGGCTGAGTGGTGCGGCAGTATTGGGTGAGAAGATTACTGGTATTCTGATCGGTAACCTCGGTATTGTGGAGTTCTGACGGAACATTGGCATGGTGTTTGGGAGTTTTGCTTTTGGGAGTAGATTCTATATTGCATAACTTGTGGAAGGTTGGTGTTTCCGGGAGAGAAATACGACGTGCGGTGCATGTTTGGGGAACGAAAAATTAGCCCCTAGAAGCAGCCCCGTGACACTAAGGTTGATAGTGGCATTGGTTGTTGCATAAGAAGATTTCCGGCAACGTCCATCTGTTGCGCTTCCAAATAGTTACGTATTGAACTTGCTTCATATACGTTGGATACATATTTTAGTGCTACAGTCCCTCGGAAATGAGATCCAACTTCTGTACTTGGTCCTCTCCCTTCACACCACATTTCCTGTGTGGATTCGAGTTGAAGTCATTAACATTCAAATTTTTACTTAGAATGCAAGTGATTTGGGGGAACCTTTGCACTTTTGCCTTCTTAGAAATATATTTATCGGTTGTTTAGGTTCTATTTATTCATAAGATGTCATTGCTACCATGTACAAGTAAATGCGATCCGCTAGTGCTTTAACAAAAAAGAGATTCGTTTAAGACCATGTATGAAACTAAGGTTCTCAATCAACAATGATAATGATATTGAATATTAACCAGATGATTCTTTCTACGCAAATATTGCCATTCCTTTAGAGGAGTTGTGTCAATAATGAGTATCAAACATTTAAAATATATATATAATAATTAAGAAGTTTGAGTTTGAGCAAGAAAAAAGATTACTGTTGTATAGACTTGAAAGTAATCATGAAGAACAAATGTAAGCGTAAACGTAAAAAGATGCTAATTGCTGTCCTGAAACGAATTGACTTACTCAGTTTCCATGAGTGTTAGAATAAGAATCTGGACGTCTTCCTTAAAATATAATGGACTATTGCTGGACATATAGGAACTCAGTGGTTTCAACATAAAAAGTGAGGTTCTCGGTCTTCTTTGGTCACCTCTAAGATCATTAAAACGCTTAAAAACACTACCAACTCATTTTATTGACGCTATAAAACACGAGTAGAACCCTTTTTATTACATCCCATTTGCCAGCGGTAGCAAAACTTATGCTTGGGATGGATTCTCATATAAAACTCACAAAAAATAAAATAAAAAAACACGCAAAAGGATATTACAAAATGATTAGTATTTTACCTGCCCACTAACCCACAATGTCCCAACGTAAACCTACGTGCGTATTATAAATATTTCAACGATCTCAAATTGTTTGTGGATCCATTGGCTAGCTCCTGCTTGCTTTTGCTTCTTTTTATCTTTGCTTTAAATCTTGACTTCGCCATTAGGGTCTCAACTGTATTCACAAAATTTCCCACAGCCATCACCACCAGTAAAATCCCGCAAACTACCACCTGCCATACAATTAACTGACCATCATTAGTTCTGTAAAAAGAAAAAGAAAGAGGTAAAGGCCAATCACTCCATGCGGTAGGCACTTAAAGGAGTTGGAAAAAAATCTGACAATGTAAAAATGCATAAAGTAACATTATTTACGCTTACCTGCCATTCAGAAAGGACACCTGCAAAAGCCGTTCTAAGAAGAGCAATGCCTATATAAGCTTCAAAGCCCTGAAAATCAATTTACGTAATAGTTTTATGCACTGCTCAAGTAAACATTTCAATTCTATCAAAAAGTCCTAACGTTTAGTCTAGAGTAAAAAGATCCCCTAATAGAAAACTAGCACAGAAAAACTACTTGACTCTAAAACTCATGTATATGTACTAAAGTGGTAAATTTTGATAAACAAAATATTAAAGTAGACCTAGCTATCATAATAAAAGGCTCCCAATCAAAAAATATTAATTTGTGTCAGTTATACACCTAAGGAGCACATCCGATTTAATAAGATTATCTACACTAAAACTAAAATATTCTAATGAATGCATATACCTGCAACGTGAAAAGGAGAGGACATAAAAGCCACAGTTGGCCTTCCACACCAGCAGTTTCTCCCCACACAACATCCATTCGCTTCGCCTGCAAAGATTGAAACAGGAGAAGATTCAAAAAAGAGTGCCCAGGAATGCAAGCCCAATAATCCCCTATATTTCAAGGATGTCAAGCCAAATCCATTCAAATGTGACAGTTCTTCAAGTATTTTGACATGATAAGACTAAGTATAAATTTTTGCCAATACAAATTCTGGTAGAATTAGGCAAAAACTACCTTTCCCAATGCAATGCGAGTATACAGTCTCTGCCGCTGGTATCTGTTCTGAAGAAGCATGGCAAAAGCTTGCATAATAGCCCATAACAAAAATAGCTGAACTCCTTTCTGCAATGGCAAAAAATGTGAAATTTAGATGTAAATACAGGTATTGATAGCCAACAAAAAATAAAATCATATTTAGGAACCTGTTTGTGTGGACAATTAGGCTCTCTTTTGATTTCCCAAGTGAGACTGACTAATGCCATCGCCATAGCACAATAGTGATGATATATCCACCTGAAAGAAGCACATACACCAAGTTAGGACGTGCTGGCATAGTCAAAATTATTTGTTTGAGTTCAATATCCTTCACTTACCATGGTCGTATGTCACTTCCATTTACTCTAAGTATGTTTTCACGCAAAGCCAGACTTGTATAGAGAAATAGAAGCCACGCCTGTGCAGACAAACAAGTCACGAAGTAAACAACTAATACAGAAAGCTTTTCTACCATAAAAAACAAAATAAAGCTCCAATGCATGCCATCAGACCTGGTATAATTGTACTGGTAAGACTGGGAAGCAACCATTCCATATGTAAGATCGCAACAGCAGAAGTGTAAGAGGAAAGACAAGAAACAAGACAGCTGTTCTATCCTGCTCATACACCCGTACAAGGGTTTCTCAGACAATAAGTAAGGAGCATTAAGCAGGACTATCAGCTTTAATAAATACGAGTATTCTGAAAAATTCAAACACCAATTTGAAGAAACTACAAAATATAAAGAGAAGGACAATCTTCTCTGGAAGCTACTCCACCTATTCCATTAAAAAAATTGTTCAAAAATATTAAGGCCTCCCTTCCTACTTTATTAGGTGCACATCAAACAAATTAACAAATACCGCAGTTTGATGTAATGCAAAGAGTATTTTGTGAATCGTTTTTCATTTTAATAATATTTAATGTCTATCAAACAGCCCCCCCAAACAAGAGGATAGTGTTTATTTCCCACTATTGTTCCTTATTTATCTTCTTAAGAAAGCCTATAGCTAAACAATTATTACTTTATTTTTTTGGACAAAGAGAAACAAATCGCTACACTCGGTACAAAAAAGAATGTATCGGGAACTAAACCCAATCCAATATGAGAAGACTTAAAGCTGCTCCTTAGGGCTTGAATTCACAAATAATGCAGTTTAATTATGATGAAAAAACATTTTCCTCGTAACTCCTTATATGAGTAATACTTGGTTTTTATCAAACAGTCTCGCAAGGCAAGATGCAAAGCATGATTGTCACCACTACTACCAACATTTTCCCATGAATACTTCCAATTTAACATCCTGAGAAGCCGACAGATTAGTGCATCTTGATGAAAGAAAACCATGCTTCAGTAACTAAACACGAAATACATAAAAGTTTAAGCAGCCTCCAACGTCGGAGGAAGGAAGGCGCCTTCCATGAACAGACAAGAAAACTAGTAAAGACAAGAATTTTAGCGCACCCTAAAACTGTTATACTCCTCTTTGACTTTAAGCTGCACATCCTTTCTGGTGGCGCGAACATTCACCGGGCCGACAAACATTCTGATAAACCTACCTGCCCACCATCAACAACAATTCCAATTTCCACCCACACAAATCGATTTTAACATAAGAACATATATATCAAATTCTGAAACACATGACATACCATGAGCTTTGCTGGGTACAATCAACGACGCATCCCCGTCGGCAATCAAGGACTTGGCTTTGCAAATCTCCTCATCAATCTATACAAAAAAAAAAGTAACACTGAAACGAGAACGAATCGATCAAAAATCGAAGCCTTTTTCTTTCATGCCGACGACAGAAACCCCCAAGGAGAAAATCAGAAAACCAAAAAAAAAAAAGTCGGACCTTGGCGGCCTCGTCGCGATCCATCTCCCCGCTCTTGACGGCGGCGTCGACCTCGGACCGCAAGCTCCGAACGTCGGAGTCGAGGTCCGCCGCCCGCTTGCAAATCGCCTTCTCCTCCACCCAGTTGTTGGAGAGGAAGGCCAGGGCCGAGTCCTGCAGCGCCTTGGCCTGATCCGCCGCCCTCGCCGCCTTCTCCCGCAACTCCGCCGCGCCGCCGACGATGCCACCGTCGTCCCCCATCGTCGCGGCGGTGGTGCGGATTGGTGGGGGAGGGCTGTTGAGGGAGGATTGTTACGTTGGTGGGTTAAAGTTAATACGCCAACTCTGACGTGGAAAAGATTTTTCATTATTCAAAAACCTTCATGTTTTTAATTTTTTTCTTAACTTGAATTTAATTTAATTGACTTTGAATTTCATCTTAGTATTAAAGTAAATTCGATTCTTAGTTGACCTCGATCTAGATTGATTTATATTCATATTTATTAATTTTTTTCTTTTTACTAATTTATTGATTTATATTCATATTTATATTAACATTTTATTTTTAAAATTAAGAAAAATAAAATTGGCATAATTATGCATATAAAATAATACGTTCCTATCCATTTTTATTCAAAATTATTAATATATTATAAACTTTTATATTTTTTGTTAATTTTTTAATAAAATCTAATTATTTATAATCTAATTTTTTTATAAATTATTGAGGTTTGAGGCAAGATAAATCACCATTTCATTTGATATCAAGGCTTTTTAAAAAAATTGGTCGCAAAAGTTAATCAAATTTTGAACAGCAAACTCATGCAATTAGTTTTTTTAATATTCAATCCTCTTTAAGGCATCTTTAGATTGATTAATTCTACCCCACAATATAAATTTAATTAAGTTTGAGTTGGCTTAATTATATAAGATTAATAATTCGAACCCAAATAAAAATAAATGAATTTCAACTCAATAAAACTTGACATATCTGGCCAAGGAACACACATACACTGGTCGAGTGGTGTGTACAAAGGCACACGAAAGTGTGGAGTGCCCAAAAAAACTAGCTATGATAGAGTGATACATTTTTGGTGGGGAGCTCTGGCACCTGGGTCAGGCCACGTAGCAACCTGGACCCCTGTGGGCTGACCTAATTCAATGACCTTTTTTATTACTATAATAATAATAATAAGATATATGCATTAAAATGCTTTTTTCAAAATTACAAATTTATGCTGTAAAATATATGAGCCAGTCAAGTCATCACCTAAAGAAATATATCACTAATGAAGTCAACCTATTTTTTAAAAAAACAATTTAGGTTTCTATATTGTAGATAATTTTAGGTAATTTCACTTTAAGACAAAAAATTAAAATACAAAATATGAAAAATTATTCATAAAAATGAATTCATCAATATGTCTACTCCTCACATTAAGCTAGAACAAGAATAAGTGTATCATCAAAGTAACGTCACAAAATTACAAGCATATGCTTCCAAGATCCAAGAAAAGATGGGAAAATGTTGTTCTCAGAGTGACTATTAAAGAGTTTGCAAGTTGCATCACATATGGTACATGGTGGGCTTTCCCACCTTTGAAATGCAAGCAACTACAAGTTACATATATATGAAAAATTACACCTCATAATTTTGTGCTTTTTATTTTCATAATTTTATTCATTTACTATATATATGAGGTATAACAGATAGAAGAGCTCAATTTACATAGTTTTAACCCGTTTAACTTCAACTATCCAATATGAATTTACATCCACAAGAATTTTGTCAGGATAAAAAGGTCCATCCTCGTGATCTATGATCTTGGATTGCCATCTCATACCATCAATAATGCTTTGAATTTTTACCAGAACTTCCACCACGTCCCTGAAAATCAATGTTCCTCCTGGCTTCACAATCCCGTCCATCTCTAATAACACGTGTAAGGTCACACCTCCAATGAGGCACACGTGTTATTTTCTTGATTCACGCATTAATTCATTGAACAATCGTCGTGAAATCTAACATTGAGCAGCTCACCCATTATAAGGATAGGTGCTGAAAAGAGGCGAAAATGAGTCCACCACCACTTTTTTTATATTCAGTTTGTTTCTAAAGTATTTTCTTCAAGCTTGGTTTATTATTGGGTTATATATTTTGATCCAAGCTCGAGTTGAACAATCATTCGCTCAATTTTTATTTGGTTTTAATTATGTTTTGATTCAAATCGAGCCAAACCAAACAATTTGATGGTTAGATTGAATTCAAAGTCATTTTTTACATTCAGATCATTCAATTCACATTTAAAAGTGATAAAATTTCAAAATATTATTGAACCATATATATACACTTTTAAGCCGAATTGAGAACACATTGTGCTTGTAAAATGACTTTACTTGATTATAACCTTGTAAGTAGCCAAGTTTTTGACATTTAATAGCAAGTAGTACTAAATATCCATTAATAAGTAGTTTGCATCAATTATTAGGAAATTACTAGTTATTAGCTACTATTAAACTAGCCAAATAGTTAGTAATTAAGTAACATGTTACATATCGGTAATACTTTCATGTAAATAATTGTTGATGGTATAGAAATAATTAACTTATAGGAAAAACTTGACATTGAATATATTGCATGAACAAAGTCAAGCCGAGTATTTTATTGAGCTTAAATATATTGAGCTAAAGTTTGATATAATTGAACTAAACCGAACACTCACGGTTCATATTATGTTTACTGTTCATGTTAGTTCATATGAGGGCCAATTTGAATCCAATAAATTTTCATGGGCTTCTCTTATTTTAAAAGTTAGCTTGAAAAATAAGGTTTTATGTCATCAGCCTGCCCTAAGACTAATCTAACAATTCTTATGTCAGGTAAATCGTCCCCCCTTCACTAGACGTGCATGTTGCATCAGGTATTCGCAAAACCTAACCAGACCAAACCCTAATAGTTTAGGTTTGGAACCAAGTATTTGTTTTATAGCGGTCGGGTTTGGGTTTGCTAAACGGTAAATAATAGGGTTTGGCATGAAAATTTAAAGTACTTGGCGGATTTGGTTCAGTCAATGCCTGTAACACCCCAATTCGGTCCACTCTCAACCCATACCATAACTTTTATAAAGGATCGAACTACTCGTAAATTGATTAAGTTGGCTGACCTAAAACCTAAAAGGCTACAACAAAACCCTCTTGATGTCTCAAGATGGAGCACGCTGCTAATGCGCAAATAATATATGAATGAGATGCAACACCCTAACATAATACTACGTGAATGTTATGATAATAACTACACACCAAAATAATTAAAATAGCAACAAAATTCATAAAACCTAGAATAAAACGGACAGAACCTCCCCTAAAAATGCAATAAGGGGACTTGTTAAAATACGACACAATATAGTATATATATAAAACAATAATTCATATTGCAATAGAATTCAAATCATCCATACATATTATAATTGGCATCTCGCCCACCTGCAATTCATGCTCATTACGTTTTTGTTCATTTCAACTCAATATAGCTGATCATTCCTGGACATTAGAACATTTCCAAAACATTTCTAAGAAATTCATACATTTCTAAGAAAAGACCTACAAGTCTCATAGCTCATGCATATGTACACAACCATGTATATCACCAAGCATCATTCAACCCAGATCATATCTTACGCAAAAGTCGGCGCGGCGCCAGGTATGTGTGTGCAATGCAAATACTAATCCTTCGTCAAGGCCGGCATACACCATTCATCATCCTCACCTACATATAGTAGAAAAATGTCAGCAACGGGTGTCACTGGTCCGGAAATAACTAATATCAAACTGGAACATGAGAGCAAACTCTCATGAAAAGTAAACAATCATATATCTTCCTCAAGAACTCTCATAAGGGCACTACAGAGGAGCCATCGAGCAGCTAACTCAACAGCATCCTGATCTATCTGGTACTGTGCCGCTCTCGACACTTCTTTTTCAGTACTTCTCGTGAAACTTTATCCTAAGCCATCTCCTTACCTCCATATTTCTCCTGGCCTTGAGCACGAAGGCCGAGTACTCTCAGGCAGTCGCCTTTAGTACCCTTTGAACCACAAGTCAGGACATGCGCTGTACTAAACAGTGCCCGTTAACCTCCACGTTCTCCAGGTGTGAGGAACTCAAACGCGAAGTTGTCAGGATCCCTCGGGAATGGAACAGTCTGCTGGCACTAATCCAGAGACCACTTTGACTGTCACGGCATCCGCTCATGGCACGTGCAAGTCAACTCATCTTCTTTTATCTCATTGGAAACTCGATAAAATTATTTATAGGGTTGGGTCATGATTTATTATAATAGGCCCGAAGGCAATTTGAGGTGGATCTTATTTTCGAAAATAAGCTCGAGGGATCTCTTCCTTGAGGGTTATTAATTTCAAAAACAATTGACCAGATGACACGTGTTAGGTGGGGTCCAATAAATCATCCACCTAACACGTCCTACGATCAATAAATCAAATCACCGATGGAGTAGAGCGATAAAACCTGAGAAGCGTGTCCTAATGGACCTGTCATAAGCTCCAAGCGCAGTCTCGTGCCTAGACGGTGAGCTCATGTAACGAACCCACATGAACATAACTATTTACTAACGCTCATACATATATGATGCACACCTATATAACTAGCATATCCACATGTATACATGAATCTAATCAAACATGACATTCATCTCAACAATTACACTAAGTCTCTAATTATCAAGTAAGTTAATAATTTTATGATTTCATATGTTACTTATTACCTAGCACTTTTAATTTCAATTTCAAAGTGTAACACCTCAAATCCGGTTCACGCTCGTGAACCGAACTAGTATGTTACAGGCTCCGGTTAGGTCGGCTAACCCGAACCTAACTCATACGGATCCAATCTCGGCATTTTAAGATGAAGATACAACTCTCAAAGCATGGATGAATGCACAAACCCTAACATGGTACTACAAGAATGGCATGCAATTCAAACACACCAATACAATTATGATCAAACTCAATGAAAATTCTAAAATAAAACGGACAAAATCTCCCCTAAAAGTGTAATTAGGGTCCACCCTATCAAAACAATATACACCAATATATATGCATATATCAACAATTTTAATCACACATAATCTAATATACCGTATATTCATTATAAAACTTGGGCCACACTTCTGCTGTGCACTGTGATCACATCTCACCTCTTGTCATCATATCTTAGCTTTTCATCATGTCATAACATCATATTTTAACAACTAATCACGTCACATCATCATGTTTCAAGCATTTATTCATACCATATAATAATATCATAACACAATATAAACACTCAATTGATTGACATGTGTGCAAGCGACAACAATGCTCCTCCGTCCAAACCTGGCTCCTCCAATTCGTAATTGTTACCTACATATAGTATAAAAACACGTCAGTAACAAGTATTACTGGTCCAAAAAATAAAATAACTATAACAAGTTAGCTATGAGAGCAAACTCTCATATGAAAGAAAACATCATATACTCCACGTGGACACTCTAAAGGGCACTACTGAGGAGCCACTGGGCTGCAGACCCGATAATATCCCGAACTTACTGATCTACTGCTGGTACTGTGCCGCTGTCGGCACTTCTTTTCAGTACTTCTCATGAAACTTTATCCTAAGCCCTCTCCTTACCTCCATATTTCTCTTGGCCTTGAGCACGAAGGCCGAGTACTCTCAGGCAGTCGCCTTTAGTACCCTTTGAACCACAAGTCCGGACATGCGTTGTACTAAATAGTACCCGTTAACCTCCACGTTCTCCAGGTGAGAGGAACTCAAACGCGGAGTTGTCAGGATCCTTCGGGAATGGAACAGTCTGCTGGCACTAATCCAAAGCCCGCTTTGACTGTCACGACATCCGCTCATGGTATGTGCAGTCGGTTTCTCCATCTCTCGTCTCACTGAAAATGCGAAAACTACATATATATAGGGTTGGGTTGGGATTTATATAATAGGCCCGAAGGCAATGTGTGGTGGATCTTGTTTTCGAAATCATCCTCGAGGGATCTCATCCTCGAGGGGTTATTAATCCGGAAATCTGTTCGTCTAGATGGCCCGAGTTAAGTGGGATCCAATAAAACGCCACTTAACCCGTTTTGCAAATGATAAGATAAACATACAATAGAAAGACGTAAAACAGAGTCGAGTCCTAAACGGACCTGGTAGAAGCTCCAAGCGTGTCATTGAGCCTAGGCGGCGAGCTCCTACTCCGTACCTACACATGAAAACTAAATGCTAACGCCCGCTAACTAAATGATGCGTCAAACTCAATGAGCCTCAATCAACAATCAAATAATCATGCGTATGAAAATAATTCTAACTAATCCTATTCATAGCGATTTTACCGTGTTTTTCTAAGTTACGTAGTGGTCACTTATCATGCTCAGACTAGATCTACCTCATTAAATGACATGCTATTCATTCTTAATTAATTACATCATGCAATCATCATTTCATTCATAATTAAGCATTAATCACATCAATCAACCAACCCTAGCATGATGTGCTAACAATCATCAAGTTTGAATTATAAATTAGAAGGTAATTATACCTCACGTCGTCAGCAATCGGTGACGGCTAGGGTTTCGTCGCGCATCTCGGAGCTCGAATTCGGCGCTCATTGGCGTCCGACATTCTATTGGGATAGACTGGATGAACTCCTCGGAAGATCCGGCGAATTCTAGCGAATCCAATTTTTTGGCGGGTTCTGGCGGTTTTCCGGCGGCTTCAGTGGTTTTCCGGCACCCTTCCGGCGGTTTTCCGGCAATAATTGCCGGCGGCGTCTACTAGCTGGATAGGGGTTATATAGGGTACCATTGGAACCGGCTCGGCGAGCCCGACACATCCACGACGTCGACATGGTTGTCCGAGTCGGTGGCTCGCCGAAAAAATGGCTAAAATAGAGGCTGGCCGTGGTGGTGTGGAGATCCGGCCGGGATGGGCGGCGCTGGCCTCCGTTCCGGTCGGGGAAGATCACTGGGCGGTCGATGGTGCTGAGGCAACCACCTAATCGTGGCGGCGATGGTCGCCGGTGGCGGAATCAGCGACACGACCGAAATGTAGCCGCTGCGCTAGGCGAGGCGATTTCGGCATCGCGGCAGCGTGGCAGTGGCCAGGGCTGGTCGGGGGCGGCACGGCAACGCCGTGGCAGGGCTAGGCAGCGTCGATCGGCGATCGGGCGGCGTCGACAGCGGTGGCGGCGACGCTGCATGAGGTTGGTGACGCTGCACGGGGGCGGCGTCGGGGCAAGGGTTTGGGAAGAAGATGTCGGGAGGGGAGAAATAACTGGGGTGGCAATTTCGTAAATAAGACTTGACTCATCTCCGGCTCGAGTTAAGTATAATAACTAAGTCGTATTAAATCCAAAAAATTCATAAAAAATCGGGAAAAATCCCGTAAAATCAAAAAAACACCACAACATTATAATGATATGCTCTATGACTAACAACCCACCCAAACTGCCCGTAACGCGTCCTAACGCGGTAAATAGCCTAAAACTAATTCTACAATCCACTATATATAAAAATAAAAAAAATGACTGGCATACTTTCACATATTCTGATAACTTATTCTGTTCTGCTGTGTTCATGACGTTATCATCATATATTTGGGTACGCATGACCCTAATAGTTCATACACGTGACCAGCGTCGGCTCGGTGCACGTGTCCTAAAACTGACGCAACTTGAAAAATAACGGTCAAACCGACCGGTTCTGAATATAAAACCCTAACTCGAATCGTAGGTTTTACACGAAGCATACCTAATACAATGGTTTAATCAATTTAATCTGTTTAACTTAATACTAGCATGCAAAACCTAATTCATGCAAATTCATAAATTAATTAGTTAACAAGCATTTAATTAACTATTCCATGGTTTACTAACAATTTCATTAGTGAGCATTTACATCACACAACACAATCTACGCTAATCATCACATGTTTATCATAATCACGATTAATTAAACTAAAATCATGAAGTTAATAAAATTAATTCTAATATGCTACCATGACCACAACATGTATGTCATAATTCTAAAAAAGAAGGAAGAACCACCTCGCGATCGGTGCTGAAATCGGTGCCGATGGACGAAGGCGATGAAGGCGAGTCGGCGGTTTTTCGGCGACTGTGCCGGCGGTTTTTTGGCAGTTCTGGTGGTTTTTCGGCGACTGCTCTGGTGGGGCAATCGGAGGTAGGGGTTAGCACCGTCTCGGCGAGCTTGACCCAATGGTGGTGACAACAAGGGCAGCTGCGGTGGCAATGGCCACCGGCGACGAGGTTGAGTTCGGCCAGGGTAGTCGGTCGCCTCGATAGAACCCACCGCCGGCCTCGACGACAGCGTTAGATAGGGGGAACTGTAAGGAAGGTCGAGGGGAAGGGCTTCGACGTCACGGCGGCGGCGGTCTGGCGCAGACGGCAGCGGAAGCGCGTCTAGAGCGGCCGTGAAATCGTGGTGATTTCTGGTGTCGTAACGGCTGGACGATGGCTGGGCGTGGTCGAGGCGGCAAGGCGACGGCATGGTCGGGCTGGGCGGCGTCGATCGGCGGTGAGATGGCGTCGACGGCGGTGGCAAAATCTCAGGGCGGCGACTAGGGTTTGGGCGGTGAAGGGAAAGTATCGGGGAAGAGGATGAGAAGTATAGGGCAGTGGCAAAGTTATAAATAAGACTTAACTCGACATTGGCTCGAGTCAAGAATAATAACTAACTCGAAATAAATCCTATAAAAATCCAAAAAAATTGGGGAAAATCCCATAAAATCAAATAAAACACCACAACATCCAAATGACATGCTGTATAACTAATAACCCACCCGAATACTATCTAACGCGTCCTAATGCATTATTTGGCCTAAACTAATTCTATGGTCACAACATAAAAAAATAAAATCATCAACTGTTTACTCTCATATCTACTAATAACTCAGTCTGCTGATGCGTATCTGACGCTATCATCGATACTTAGGGGTATACATGAACCCTCATAGCACGTGCGCACGGTCGGCTTCGGCCCCGCACACGTGTTCTGAAAGCTGAACCGACTCGAACTACAGTCAAACCGATCGGCTAACGATTATAAAACCCTGACTCGAGTCGCAGGTTTTACAATACCCGACCAAACCCAACCGATAGGCACCCCTACCCCTCACACATGTGAGACCCACATGTTACAATGAGACTCTAATTTGGGTTAATTGAAATACCGTGAGGTCCAAGAAATTTAACCTTAGTGCTTTGATACCATTAATTAGAGCTAATTTGGATCCAATAAACTTTTATAATTTTCTTTTATTTTAAAAGTTAGCTTGAGAAGGAATGCTTTTTCAAAACCTATGTTTAAATTGGCCTCTCGTAGAATTGATTAGAACTAATTCAACATTGGAATGAGCTATCCATTTACATCCGACTATTTTTTACAAGTACAAAATTAATAAGCATAAGTTCAAGCCAATCTGAAGTGAGTGAACTTGCTTGTTTACATCCCTAATGCTGAACACCTCGGAAGCATGGATGAGATCATATATGCCGAGATATGTGGAGAAAGCTTCACACGAGTATTGAAATGTGCCACTATCTCTCTCATAAATGACTGCAAGAGTGTCATCTTGTGAATTGGAAGGGACAACATTCATGACCCAAACTGGGAATTTAACAGGTGCAGCTGCAAATCCTCCGAGGTGGGCCTTCATGACCACAATGTTTCTAAAGTGTAAATTGTGATGACCCGCCTTTTTTAAATTTTTCATTTGATCTACCGGAGATGTTGATGAATTAGAGTTCATCCTTACTGCACTCCTGTTTGAGTGATTTAATTAAGATTCTTATTTGAATCGTAACAACCCACTTTAACACTGAGAATGAAAAGAGCTCAAAAAGATAAGAAAGCCCAAAATATTTCCCCCATGCATTTTTTTAGAGATTCAGTCTTTTCACCATTGATGCATGAGTTCAAGATTGAAGTTACAGATTAGAAAGGGTGATATGGATGAATCAATAAAGAATGATCAACTTAAAAAGGGTGATAAATGGGATGCTAATTTTCCTTAATGGCTTCAACTGTCCAGTAATCTTTCACAGCCACTAAGATCTTTCCAGAATTAGAAGGTCCATCCTCAATATTATCCTTCATCTGAGATTTCCATCTCATTCTCTCAATTATGCTTTGAATTTTAACCAACGTTTCAACCGAATCTCTGAATATAACTGCACCTTCTGGCCTCAATATCCGATCCATCTCCAATAATATATTGGCCATGTCACATCTGGTAATAGAACAAGAAAATTTCTTAGATTTATTTGGAAGAAACTTTCTAATCAAATTAATAAACAACTTTTTTGATTGAGGTTAATGAGAATTTTCACCTGTTTTTATAAAGACTGATCAACTCAGCTGCATGAATCAGATCATATGTTCTTGGATATGTTGAGAAAGCTTCACACCAATCTTGATATGTACCAATGAACCCTCTTTCATATATCACACCAAGAGTGTTTTCTTTTACATCAACAGGAACCACATTCATGACCCACACGGGGTACTCTACCAAAGCAGCTGCAAATCCTCCCAAATATGCATTCATATCCATGATGTTTCTGTATCGTCTGAGAGGGATGATCTCCTGATAGTAGGCCACTATTTTCTTCCATGCTTCATTATCCTTATGAAAGTTCATTGAAGTTAATCCGGGGATGGATCCACTTCTCATTCTTGGAGGAAGGGTAAAAGCTCTTCTAGGCCATTTCTCCAAGCCCCCACCAGCAACTTCATTTTGATTGTTCACTTGTGGCAGTGGAGTTATGCATGTCTTCATTATCTTGTACCTTTTCAAATTCAGAACATTTTGATGCCCAACATGAGTAAGTGTCCTAAGTTGTCACAAAAATACTATGCTAGCTAGTTGTACATTTTCGTAATGTGTCACATTACCATGCTGCATCTGGGTATTCTTCCTTGCAAATGGGAGTGGTGTTATGCATCTTTTGGTCTCTCATACAATCGATATGATTGATGGGTTTTTGCCATATTGCTAGATTATCCTTCTCAATTACTTTTCTCCAGCATAGGCGCCTGGCCATCTCCTCTATTACGTCTTGTTCTTGTTCAAGGTCTTCTTTAGATCTCTCCCACCCTCTCCAGTGTTCCTTCCACATTATGGGGGGACCAGAAAGGACCCAGTACCCTCCGGGTCTTAAAACCCTGTCTACCTCAATTAGATACAGTCCATCTACAGGTAACAATGTATGTTCAAACAAATCAAAGCTGTAAATTATGAGCAAGTACTGATTGTTCAATTGATATAGATATAAACACTGGCAAAAATTGTAGATGAAGAGATTGGAATCATTATATATATATATATATATATATTGACGCACCATACTTGTACCAAGGAATCAAGCAGCGAGAACAATGAGCCATATCAAAAGCTCTTGCAGGATAAGGCAATTTTTGTGATGCCAAGACTCCTATCATGGCTGGGATTCCTCTCTCCAAAGCAAATTGAACTTGAGCTTCATGTGAGTCCCTTGGAGCAAAAGACATGGCTAATATGTTTCTCTTCAACATGTAAGCACCCCAGCTTGCCACCTACGAGAATTAGTTACTAAACAGAAAGATGCTATTTCATGGCATGGCAAAAAAATTGTGATCTTGTGAAAATATTTCAGAATTCTTACGCCACATCCTGTGTCAAGTGCAGTTCTGATCTCTCCAGTATTCAAAGGGATGAGCTCATTGATGTCATCAATGTATGCATCTGCTCCATGGGGAAACGAGGTCCCTCCACCAGGGAATATGAACTTATCACCATCAACTTGAACCCAATTCTGCTTAGCTTTCATCACAGTGAGCTTTTTGTGAGGGATGTTGTCATACCAAGCATAGTCCCTACTGAGTGGCCAATTTAACGGTTTCTTGTATTTTGGAAGTGCAGGAATTAAGCAGAGAAGAAGCTCCTCCTTTGCAGGGCAGTGCCTCTCTCTGTAAACCATCATGTCCCTGGGGAACCTCCTTCCTCTTTTCTTGTCTTGACAAGGAGTGTATTCACTGTATTTGATGCTGCAAGGTGGGAACCTTTGTGGCTTGGCAATTGTATCATTGATAATTACTTGCTGGTGCGACTCAAATTCAAGGGAGTTTGAAAGAGAAGAAGAAGAAGGTGTTGGTGTTGGTGGTGAAGTAGAGCCTGCTTCCATTTTGGGTCTGTGATACATTTCAGAATGATTCAATTTTGTAGGAGAAGAATTTTGCCAAACACCAGCACCCCAAAGATTAGCAACAAGACACAGGCCACCAATGGATAGTATGCACAGCAGGCGTTTCTGAATTGATTCTGGGCATTTAGGTCTGAATGATAGCTGATACTCCCTGCCCATTGAGGCTGTCTATTGAATGTAAACTACAAAATCATGATTTCAGTCTGTTATAAGCTGCATACTAGGTTCCTTGTACTAGCCAATTGAACAGAAACCAAACAATCTTTCAAAAGAAAAGAAAAAAAAAAACTAGGTCTTAATAAGGACCAAGTTTCTCCACATCCACATGTATGTATGAGGTCAACTTCTATTTTATCTGGATAAAAAATGGTTGGTGCTGTACCAATTCATGTTTCACTAAAACTGGCTCAGAGCATCAGACAAAGCATACGGAAGAAGATAAGAAATGAAGTACAAAGAGTGATAAACAACAGAGAAAAAGAGCGTGAACATCTGCATGGACAAGAAAGCACCATGATCATGTTTCATAGCATAGAAAGGTTTGCAGAAATAGCATACTTATCTGGATGGATTGAGAATTTCAACCTTGAACTAACTGATGAACCTTCTCTTCTTCCTAAAGTGTCAGGACTCATCAGATCGAAGCAAATTAAATTACATGGTGACCAGGTTTATATTAAAGATTATACTTTTAAACCATGTATTTGAAGTCAGCATTACTGTGAGAGGATGATAAACAAAATATATGCCATGTTCTCGTGACCCAAATCCCGATACGTTGAAGTTCTTAAACCAAGGAATTTTTAGTTGTGAATGTTTGATCTTACCATATTGTCTACCAGAAATTTGTTTCTTAATTGGGTCTATTTTTTAACAAAATATATAATAAATTTAGGTCATGCCATTGTCCCATAAATTTTATATCACCCGCGGATTTCTTTACCTTTTACCTAAATTGATTGCAAAATTAGAACTAAATCATTCATTTCAACTGCTAATGCCCCCTTTTTTTGACAATCCTTAAAAGAGAGAGGCTTTTTTTAATTTTTAATTTTTAATTTTGAACGAAACTAAGATATGTTAAGAACAAACAGCAAGAAGAAGATGATGTATTACTAATATTATAGTTACTGTCATTCCAAATTCAAAGAATTAAAAATAGCTCGAAAATGCATAGTTCAAGTAAGAAGATGATGTTTTATTGAGTAGGAAAATATTTTTTAAATGACCAAACAAAAGTATATGTGATAGTCATGTCCGTTGGTAAGTACCTTCGACCAAAAACTAATTATTTTTTAAGATATTTTCAATGGTTTAAAAGTTTTTTTATCAGAGACCCAAGCTTGAATTTAACAAGCTGATGGAGCTAGAGGTTCAAGCATGAGGCTAGCTATCCAATTTTTTTCCGTCTTGATAAATTGAGCTCAGCTTGGTTGTTTGACTCAAGCTCAACGCAAAATTTTTATTCATTGGCTTGTCCTAAGCTCCCCTTCGCTGCCAAGCCAATAAATTACAAATATATGTAGAGGTGTTTGCTGGTAATTTATATATTTATTTGGTAGCAAAAACACACTATAAAACAATATTCAAGACATGATCATCATATAGCTCCCAAGACTCAAGAGTGCCAAAGTGAGGTATGGTGCTAGCTTGCCTTGTTTTGATGCTAATGTGACATCATCATCATATAAATAAAACAAAGCTTTGGATATTGCATGTTCCAAAATCCAAACTGGGCGTAAATAGCAAGGCCCACATCTGGCCCATTCAAAAATAGCCCACAAGCGTTAAAGCCCACTTTCGATCATATAATGGGCCAATTCCTGTATACAAATGGCCTCACCCAAAATAGACACTAGGATTGTTGTTGGTTAACACAAATATCTACTCTTATTAATAAAACATGTAATCAATACAAATTAAATGTAGGAGAAGTAGCCAATAAAAGTGCAAGAATTTTTTTTAAAATACAAAAAAATACCTCATGTAGAGGGTTACGAGTTCAAACCTTGCTAACTTCAATTTATTAAAAAATAAAATAAAAATATTTATCACAGTAAAAGGTCACACATTCAAATCCAGTCAATCTCAACTTTTAGCGTCTTATTAATAAAGTTTATTTAATTATTTTAAAAAATATAATAAAAAAATTAAATGGTTATAATTCATCTTTTCAATCAAATAGGATATTTTTTTGAAGTCAATCATAATCTATATATAAGATATTAAATTATTATAGTTTATCTCATTATCCAATGAGAATTTTTATATATAATTAAAATTAATTTGGTATAAGTCGTGAATAACACGACATCTTGCCTAGCAGTAACACACGACATACCTCTTTTAAGAGTTCATGTTAGAAGCTTAACTTGTGTACGGAAAAAAAACCATTTTTGATAAAAGATCCATTGATATTTTTTCCAAATTTAAAATATTCTGTTTTTTTTTTTGAAAGCACAAATATTCGAATTCTAAGATTTCGTTCTTTTATTATTTGAAATCACTCTCTCCAACTTGTATACAAAAACTTCGCTTATTTTCATAATGAAGGATTGGCTGCAGCTGGCAGAAATTTGTTTACAACTATATATTACATTCTATGCATAGGTTCCCATTTTCCGGCGTACACATACATATTGTATAATATAGAGAATAATATACACCGCGCTTGGGTAATTGATACATGTATGTTTTTTCGCTTCTATCTTCTTGTATTCGCATCCAAAGAAATGGGTTAAAGAGAACTGCCGCATGTTCCGGCGGTTCTCGTATTATGTATAAAAAAATTGGAACACACCCGTTAAGTTTATTGTTAATGCAATCATATAAATAAACTACAAGAAAGAGATGAGAGACGGTGACAAAAAAAATTCAGAGAAAAATCTCTCGGGATCGCCAAAATATTAAAGGTGACACAACCAATATATAAATACAAGTCTGCAGGCACAAGTGGTATCCATGTCTTCCTCTTGACGTTATTCTGCAAGGGCATGTGACATACCATTAACGATCATCTGCAAGCTCCATGTGATATGTGCCATTCTTTTATGCCTTCCAACTTGCTCTTGTGCCATGGGAAAATGACCCATCTTTTTTTTTTTTTTTTGACAGAAATAAAGGTATCTACATGTTATAAATTTTAGTAGGAGGTCACCATGTTAGCTGCAGGCATTAAGAAACTGATGCAAATGAGGTAGAACGATCCAGAAAGGGGTATCTCTATGATGATCCTGGTCACCATAAGTATGTTGTCAAATAGTTGCTTGATTTGGACCCTTAACCCAATATGATACTGCCGTCGGAGTATTGGTTATAAAGTTTATTCAAAACACAACTAAGTATCTTCTGGTAGATCGAACATTGATGATCTGTTGGCATCATCAGTTGGTTAATTTTATGTATTGTGCTCAGCACTTAACAGGTTAGTATAACTATTTAACGTTACAGATCTTTGTAAATGATTTAAGTAATCAAAACGTTGAATATATGTAAATGATCAAAACCAAGAAAATTATATATAGTAGTCAGGTTCGGTATATTTAGAGTATTCTCATCTGTACACATTGAATATATAGGAAGAGCATCGAATATATATTATTCTAGAGACAGGTTCATAATGGATGAACCAAATTCATCAGCAAAATAAGTCTCTCTCACCAGCTAATTCTTATTTTCAAGTCTTTCCACTTATCCAGATTAAAAATAAAATAACACCAATTTTTTTAAAAAAATTACCATATTAAACGTTGAGTATTTTTTACAAAAAAAAACACAACTGGTCAAATATAATAATAATAATTATTATTATTATTATTATTATTATTATTATAATATATATATATATAAAACCGGGTGTACCCGAGTCATTGGAATAACCATATTATTCTTAAACATGTTCACTGACTAATGCAGTCCTTAAAATTGATCAGGCCACATTTTAAGAAGTTATGTTCTCGCTACGATTGGGTTAAGGTACAATCTCACTACCAAAAAAACTGGGTATGACTTTAAACTTCATGGTTCTCGGAAAAAACCTTATCACATAAAATTTATGCACATCAACACAAATATTTTCGTCTCTGGGTCCTATTTTTCTTAACCCTAATTCAAGTCAAGTTAGGTGACGATCAATTCCTACTCCAAATTCAAGTAATTATAATGAAGTTTTTATTTTTTGTTAAGGGAAGAATTGAATAATTTTTTTTTACATTTATTTTTTTGGGATAGCAACAAATTGGAGGTAGAGTCCCTTTCTTACTAGTTTGGTTTACTTTACATCAGGAGACACCATATGTATACATATGAATGTTTGAAACCAACAGCACATGGCGTTGGGCCTCTTGCGTGTTGGGCTCTCACGCAACAACGTTGGTGGCTACGTCCAGTAGACTGTAGCTCATTGTTTAATTAACTTGTTTCATTAATTACTGCTTGAAAACCTTGTAAAACCATGAAAGATAAAAATTTATATTTCTACTGCATATTTACTACAGGATCACTCTCTAAATAAAATATATAGTATTATGTAAAGTTGCTGGTATTACAACTGAAGGCTCATGTTAAAAGAGCAAATTGGGAGGAATTTTAACTTGCTCAAACTATATTAATTTTTTTCTAAAGACAAGTAGACTATTTTTTTGTTATAAAGAAGAAAGAAACAGCCAAGTTCAAACCTGTAAACCTCTTCAACTGATGGTATGTCTTTACCAATGAGGTAGACTTCAAGGAGACAAAGTAAACTAATTTGATTAGAGTTCGCGTTGAGTTTAGTTGAACAAAATTAGCACGAGAAAAAGTCAAGTTAAATTGTATGTAATTTCATTCATAGTTGCCAACTCGATCTCGTTAATCATATTGTGTCTATATTATAATCAATAAATATTTTGTATTATGATATATTATTATTCTTATTATGATCGTTCTAAAATTTACAAAAAAAATTAAGTTAGTTTATCTTTTAGCTAAATATTTGCAACCTAGATACCAATAAACGATAGGATATTAAATAGCTAGAGGCCTAAACATGAATATTTCCTATTTTGTACTATTTTCATATTGACAGACGACAGTACAGTTCGAGCCTCGTGGGCAGACCTGGCACCATATTTCTTAAGGAAATGGAATCTTATACGTGTACTAAATAAGTATATACCTAATTAGTGTTTTGGCATCTATTCAGGTTTAACTTGTGAGATTAGTGTAATGATATATTAAGCTCTTATTCATTGCGTGCAGCTCTTCAAAGATTAGGTGTCGCATTCAACTTTTTGTGTGACACCTTTGGGAGAATGACTTGTGAAGATGATTAGTTCGAACTTGTAAGATACTCATGTTCACATGACTTCCTTTGGATTACTCTAGTTTGGTGCTTTGCTTACAAGGTTAATTCATCATTACATGAAAGCCATTATTTAAATATAGTAGAGTGGTTTCAGTCGAGAAAGGTCCACCCAGCTTACACTACAAAAAGAAATAGGTGTAAGATTTTATTTGAAAATGGCATAGTACATTGTCATTTTCACCTAAAAATATGTTATTTTAACTACGGTTGGAGCCCAAAATTAATTTTAATACTTTTCTATGGTTGAAAAATGTGGATATATATGGGCTTAGTTTAAGGTTGATTATTTTATGTAAAAATTTCACTATTCTACAAACGACCCTTTACGGCAATGTGAGATCTCCAAAGTAATTAATTTGTCTCATATTCAATATTTACTGCGGGGAGGTAGCCATTATTTAAATATGTGAGCACAAAAAACAGTATCATGCAATATTTTAATTATATAATTTAATTATATGCAAATTAAGGGACTAATTTTCGGTACCACATATAATTTGATTATATGAGGGGCGTAAGTATACTAATTACCCCATATTATTATGTGGGAACAGATTAGCCAGATGTATCTGGTGGAGCTGCTCCTAATGCAGTTGGATAGATCTGTGGCAACGTTCGAGTCCCTACATGTCGCGGACGCATTCAACCTGTATATATATTGTAATGTTTATATTAATTTGAATAAGTAATATTTTTGGCCTATTTAATTTTGCGTGGATGGACGAATATTACCTAACTTATGAATAATTCCCATTAACATCCATAGTTTTTCCAAATTAGAAAGTATTATCTGTACATATACAAATTACTGTCTCTACAAGTCATTAACGTTCATAAATAATATTACATTCACCTCTCAATTTTCTAAATTTTATATATAGTACTCTTCTTATATATTCCACTTTTCCCATCGCATACTAAAAATGTTCTAAAAATATAACTTTTAAATTAGGATCTATATAATTATAAATGACAATCTTTTATAGCTTAATGCACATCTTCCCGATTCAATTTCTAGCTAAGGACAAACTCTTTTCTTGATTTTTTAAATTTTGTATAGAAATATTCGATTAAAAATGGTGAAAGCCAACAATATTAACCAATCAATTTGTCATTATAACTAATGATCTTGATTAATTTGAGAATTCCGACTTATTTTGCCATATCATTTATGAATGTTAGTGACGTAGATACGATAATGCATACAATGCAATCTACCATACCACACACATACATACTACGATAGTCCAACTAATTTCAGCAAGGTAATCTTATTTGGGGCAAATTATGTATATGGATGGAGGAGATATTTTCTTCTCTCGTCTTTCAATATTGCAGGTATGTTCTTTTCAATATTTAATCACCTTTCTTTTCCTTAGGCCCAAACACATTATTGGCTAATTAATTTTTTATGCGCCTTCACCTCCAACGTACACTTAGCTGGTTAACTCAATTATTACTTCTTATTACAATATTACCCAAGGCACAAAAATAAATAAATAAATGGCAAAGTAGCTGTGTTTTGGATTAGTTTTAAGAGACAGTTGATAATATTTTAGGCTGCAACGCTATATAATTGATTCAACGTCCGGATTCAATTCAGTTCAGACAAGTACTGTAGCAAATATGCAAAAATATGGGACAGTTTTGTTAGATTTTATATTCACATTTATATAGATTGTAAATTATAACTAAAAAACTTAATTTCATGTATTTTACATTTTTTTCATGTCAATGGAACAGACCAGACTGTAAAATGCATTTTAATAATATAAACACCATTTTAACACGTACGTAGGAAAACAACGATGATTAAAATTGAAAAAACTTTTGTTTATTGGTTTGAAGTTTATTATAACATTAAAACGATTGGATTTTTTTTGGTGAATTCACTCTCTTTGTGTAAAAGTTCCTTAATAATTATTTTGAGAGTTTTTTTTTTTTGAAAAAAATCATTAGAGCCGTAAGCTTGTTTTTTTTCCGGAGCGCCTTTGACAAGTGACTGCAAAGTCTGGAAGAACCACAATTTACCAGAAACAATGAGCCGTTACGTATCACATGCGGGCCCCGCTACTCTTTCGGTCTTCCAAACAGCTTCGATTTCGATGGGACCCACGATGCCATGTGTCCCTTTGCCCACAAAAAAGGACAAAATAGTCATTTCGATCTCCACTGATCTAAGAGAAGATTTATCTCGAACGGATCCGTTGTTGGAAATTGTCACATCTAGGCTACTTATCAGCTATTTTACTTTGTTTGGGCCACTTCTAAAGAAATGCCCTATCAGCTAAATTTGATTTCGAAATCAGATCACAAGATGCACTTTACCTTGCCGAAATTCTAATGACCTTACAACGCATGTATTGTTTAGGATTTAGTGTTTTAATTATTAAAATGAGAACTTGCTAATCTTCTAATTGTTCATCACCCCCCAAAGTCAATTCATTTGTTTGAGAAATATGTTTTTTTATAAAATTAAAGTTAAATTTGATCGTTGTTTAAATTTGCATAGTTCTTGCAAAATACACACAAGAAAGGTGTTAATAATATAATCCCACAGGCCATGGCTCTCCAATAAACTACAATATTAATTAAGATGAGATTATAATAAATCGAGGAATATTTCGGCCAAAGGTGTTAATGAATCAAGTCAAATCAAATTTAATTGTGCATAAACCTAACTCAAGAGTCTTCGAGTTTAAGTCGTACTTAATAGATTTTGACCAAGTTGAGGTCACAAAGCATCAGTTTTACAAATGTCATATTTTTTTCTTATATATAACTCAAGATAAAATTATTTTTAAAGGCTTAAGCACTTTGACTAATTTGTATCTATTTCAAACGTTTTGTTTATGTACAAAACTATAATATTATTATGTTAAATCATCATTAGCTAATCATTGGATATTAAAGGCAATATTATTTTTTATGTTTTTACATAGTCAAAGCTAAATTAAGTCCAACATTAAATAAATTTTAGTTTAATCAAACAGTTAACCCCCTTAATTAAGGCCCAAGTGATCTACATTTCACCAAAATTGATCAAGTAACTTAAACAAATGTTACAATAGGCAAATCCCAGTGCTCAAATATGCCAATTTTATCTTTGTAATCATATTATTAGAGAATTTCAGCTCACAGAGGCGCAAAACTGGGACCCACCAACCCTGACCTTTTTCAATCATCCGTGTCCACGTTTCATATGGGTCCCGCTGTTTCAGTGGTTATCAGAGATAAAACGAACAACGAACTGCATCGGCATTGGGAATTTGGGGAATCAATCGGACGGCTGACATCGTACGATTGGAAGAATCTAAACAACGGTTTTTTCTTGGATCTGGATCGCACGAGCGATGGGCAGCTCGCACGTGCTATCAGGGAATATAAATGCGGGAGCCACGCCTCACATGCTCCCGCTTTTCCTCCCCCGGTTTTACCATTTCGCCCTTACCATGCTTAACGCATGCATAGTTATTCATTAAGAGCGTGATTATGCAAATTGCACGTCTTCCATAATTAGGTCGCTGTTGCTCGCGTTTCTCCAATAATCTTCATAATCTCAAAGGCACTTGGCTGTAAATAATATCTTTGAAGTGAGATCGTAGAACTCCATATTTCATATATTATACATTTTCTAACTCGTTTCATTTTTTGTGTGTGTTTTATAACGTGTTTTACATCCTAGCAAGAAAGCCTTCTACATATGTATTTTTTAAATTTAAAATAGCTTTTACTCACTCTCGTACACTTTCTGATCCTCTAATTCTTTTACGGTTATAAACATCAAAATTGCCTCTCGTAATTCAGATTCTGGTTAAAGAATTAAAGATCATAACTTACTGCAATATCCTGAGACCGATCAAGTATTTACCAAGGCGGTGGCTAATGTTCTCTTTGTTTACTAGATTCATGGTTATTACTCAATATTGAAAGGCATTAGTCAAATAAGTTCCTATTTTTGCCTTCTATATTATTAAGTGAAGAAAAAAATTAATTATTTATAATTATATAACATTTCGTTTCCCACTCTTTAATCTAATTCTTGGGCGTTGGCCGCATAGCAGATCAGTTCAAATGCCACCCACGTAAATGTAGGAGGGATTCTTTTTCATATATGTTATGTACTTTTAAAAAATTACGGTGTGATGTGTATAAAAAATTATATACATATTTGACGATTTACAAAATTAAGAGGACGCATGGGAAATTTCTAATTTAGTTTAGATCTTAATTAATTATACATGTGGACGTTCTAGTTTTACATGCTGTTGTGATTATGTGCAAGAACAACGAATTTGAAGGAAGACAGAAATTCATCTGAAGTAACAATATTGAAGAGAATTAACATGATATTCAAATATCCAATTAAATAATGGTTTCATCACTCTATTACAAGAAGAAAAAAATGGTACATGAACAGGAAAAAATAAAAACAAACAGCAAAAATTGCTTATCTACTGTCTGCACGTCGGCAAATTATCAAATAAACATTTCTCACGAAAATTCGCATACCTTGCTCCAACCTGCCACTGTTGCTTATAGGATGATGATGATGATGATGATATGCAGAAGATAACTTTATTAACTTGAGAGCCTTGTTATGTTCAGATTATATCATGCAAATCAATGGTAGCACAAAACATCGGGGATAAGGCTCACATTTCTAAAGAACAAAGACATTGAACAATGCGAGAGAAGAGCTGAAGCAAAAAAAGAAATAAAAGGGGGGCATTTTAGGTGGTGGGGGCCAAATGAATTCTCGGAATACTGTAGTGCCAATGCTGCATGCAAATTGAAACAGTCATGTGTTCTTGATTTGGCCTATCCATGAGCTACCTTTCTCGCATGGGTGGCACAGATAATTTGGAAACAAAGAACAAGAAGAATAAATTATAGCAACAACAAGAAGAGGGGAGAGTAGTGGAAGGATCATAGAATGTAAAAATGTTGCATGGAAGAGCAGTAATTTGTCTGGGAATTATATATGTAATATATATGACACTCATGGTAGAAAAATTGTGAACTAAAGCTTGAGACGTACTCTACTGAACCACAGCCAGGAAAGTGCCGGCGGAAGTCGTCGCCGGCGATGCGCCGACGTTCCCGCCACTGCTGTTTGACAACGACCCCGCCTGACCCTGCGGCTGGAACTGGATCTTGTAAGCCGTTTTCTCATCGTTCTTTTCGTCGTCGTCCTCGCCGCAGTTGTCGTTGTCGTCCTCGCCGTCGTCCTCCTCCACCTCCAGATTATCGCTGTCATAGTCATCCGTAACCGACTGTTGCTGCTGCTCCATGAGCTCCTTCATAATGTCTTCTGGCTTCAATCCAACCACCATAAGTCAATTGAGCTCCCCACCCAAAAACCCCTCTATAATTGCATAGTTAACAGCTAGCCACATACCTTTTTGACGGCGGCTTGATCTTCTTGCAAGAAGCAGGGAGGGAGGTCCCCATTGCTGGTCTGAATTTGCACATTGGACACCGCATTGTTGCCCCGGTCGTGACCACTGCTCGCTTTGTTGCTACCATTATTGCTCATGTTATTGTCCTTGTCCTTCTCCACAGACTCTGGCAATGGCTGAGAAATTATTGAGCTGACTCTTCCTGGATGGTGATCCTGCCTTGTTTGCCCGGCCGAGCTTCCGGCGCCGGCGACGGTGATGAGTTTCTTCTTATACAACGCGTCTAGCTGGTGGAAGTAGGGGCAGGTCTTGGCGTCCTCGGGCCGCTTCTTGTTGCTCTCCTTCACCTTCTTGAAGTACTTGTTGATGTTCTCCCACTTCTCCTTGCACCGCTTGGAGCTCCGGTTGTACCCTATCCTCCTCATTTTCGCGGAGATCTCCTCCCACAGAGGCCCCTTGGGCCCCGCCTCTTGGTACCTCCCTTCCAGCTCGCTCCTCAGCTTGATCAACGCATGGACCTCGGCCTTAGGCCACCGCGACGACAACGAAGCCGGGTCGAAGCTCCCCGACATCGCCGCTGCAATCTCAAGTGCTCGCTGGTCTCGGTCGGCGACCGCGTCCGCCGCCGATGTCGACGGCGGCAGCGGATGGTGCCTCACGGCGGCGCCGGCTATAATGTCATGCGCGGGTTGCTGGAAGCTGATTGTCTGGATGGGATGGAGAAGAGGCGGCGTGACAGTACTCGACGGTGGGGTCGACGGAGGGAGAGTTGTGATGGTAGTGGCGGCCGCGGCGGTGGCGGTGGTGGTGGGGATGGTCTGGCCGGTGATCTTCTGCAAGAAGCCGATGACGGCAGTGTCGCGGGAGGCGGCCATGGCCCGCTCCTGGGCCCTGAGCTCGTGCTCGTGGGCGAGCCTCGCCATCTCCTGCCTCTTCCAAGCTTCCTCCCTTATCATCCGATCTTGATCCCTCTTCTCAATCGTCTCCAAGAACCGCTGCTGCATCCCCTCTTGCCGCTCCATCACCTGCTTTATCAGCCCTTCAAAGAAGCTCATCATCTTCTTGCTGCAGCTCCCGCCGCCGCTGCTCCCTCCTCCCCCCGCCCTTTTCCGTTTGCGACCGCCCACCTCCGTCCCCTCTTCCTCCTCGGACTCATCCTCCTCTCCTTCCTCCTCCGAGCTCGTCGAGAAGTTGATCCCCGCAGGGAGCACAACCGAGGGGAACTGCGCCGAGGGGCCGGCAATCGTTGGTAGAGTGGTTTGGATCCTGCCCGGCGCCAGCATCGGATTCCCGACCGAAATGGGGGTCGCGGGCAATGGTGGTTGGAAGGTGGTAGCAGGTATAATAGCAGCGGGAGTGACAATTCCGGTGCCGCCGCCGGCGCCGCTGTGGAGAGCCTCGAGCTGGCTAAAGAAGCGGTAGCTCTTACCGTCCTGTCGACCAGCTCGGCCTTCCTTGGTACGCTTGTAGTACTTGTGGACGTTCTCGAACTTCTCCTTGCACTTCTTGGCGCTCCTGTTGTATCCCATCTCTCCCAACTTCCTGACAAATCCCGCCCACCGCATGGAATAAAGCAAACCACCACAAGCCCAGAAAAAAAAATCAAATGATTAGCACAATGCACAACGTGGGTCATCATCACTCCACAGAAATTGAAAAGAGACAGGCCAACACACACAAAAAAAAGCAGCTCAAAGATGAACAGTAAATCGGCATGATGACAACAAGAGTGACCGCCCCTGAAAGAAATGCAGCTAGTTTATTCTTTTTCTCTGATTCCGTGCTTTTTCTATTTTTTGCTCAGTTTGGTTATTGTTTGGAGGGGTTGATGCTGTGGATCTGCTTGGGAATTGTTACTGTTCTTGAATTTAGCAAAAGGGTATCATTTAACAATGAAAAGAGAGTGTTGAGCTGATCTCGGATCCCGTTACGCTGGTATGGTTGCTTGATCCGTGATTGGGTAATGGCGTTTACGAAGGTTTTATTCTTATATAGTACCTGGACACTACTTCCCACAAGGGGCCTTTGAGGGTGGCGTCCCGGAAGGCGGCGTCCATGTCCGACCGGATCTTGAGCAGCGCCACCGTCTCCGGCCTCGGCCACCGGTTCCCCGGGGGCCCCCGCTCCGCCTCCTCACCCGCCAGCTCGTCCTCGTCCGGGAATCCTGCTGCGGCCGCTGGCACCAGCTGGTCGAAGTTCCTGGCCGCCGGCGGGCGGGCGCTGATGGGCGACGCCGCCTCCGGCTGGCCGTGCTTAGACTGAATTACATGTTGTGAGGGCGGCGGCAGCTGGTCGCCCGCTGGAATTCCGAGCATTTGGGCCATGTCCGGGGGCACACCGTACTTAGACGCAGCTCCACCCCCAGCAGGATGTTGCATGCTCTCCTAGCTACCTTAGCTGATAAAAGTTACAGCTTACAGCCAATAGCACTTACTTCAAACCCCAAACCAAACCCCCCCCCCCTCCCCCTCCCCTTCCCCCTTCCCCCCCACCGCCAAACAAAGAAAAAAAAACCTCTTAATTTTCTTCCTTCCCCTCCTCCCCCACTCATATCATGGCAAGGAAGAAAAGGGGTGGGGTTAGCAATTTGCAAACCCTGACAGAGGAAATTGGAAGGGGGAATCAGTAGAAGAAGAGGTGAAAAAGATGGAGACAACTGGAAAGATAGTGTGAAAGAGAGAGATGGCTGGCTAGCTAGATGGAATACCTCTCACCAGTGAATAAACAAGTCTACATGTATAATACATATATAGAAAGCACAGATACACTTAAAATTTAGAGATAGTTGGAGTATTACTCTGGAAAAGGAGGAGGAAGGTGGAGGAAGAGGGGGATTGTGTAGAGAAGATAAAAGGGTAAGGAGAAATAGTGAAGGAAGAAAGAAGGTGGTGTGGTGTGTGGGGTGGGGGATGGAGAGGCTAATAATAGTTAAAAACAGTAAGGGGGGAAGATCGAGCATCTTCCCTCTTAATTTATTTCCTCCTCCAAGTTGTTGCTCATACCCCTTACTTATACTCTCTCCCTAACAAACTCCTCTCGTCTCTGTATTTGTATATTGCCCTCCATTATTGTTTTCAGCTGGCCTGTTTTATTTACATGGGGTCTGTGGCTGTTACGCCTTGTTTTGAGATTCTTGTGAGACTACTCATCTCGTGTCCATTTAATATGTAATATATATTAGTTTGCATATATATCACCACCAGGACATTTTTTGTAATATATATATGTAAGGTTTTATTGTGATTTAATTCAGTAGACACTCGTGCAGATAACTGAGCCATGACATACTTAATTAGGAAGTAATTGGTGCAGCTATAAGCTCAGATTATCCACATGTTTTACATCAATTTGGTATTTCATGGATGATCCTTTCTCTTCAACGTTCTTTATAGTAAAGATTAAGGTTTATAGTAAAATCTGAAATGCAGATCAAAATTTGGTTGATTCACTGTAGTATATTATATGTACCTGATTGAGCAATTACTTAACTTGATAAATGATAGTCCAGATGGTATCCAATTAATATATAATAACTAATTACAAAATTAATCTACTGCTGAAACACCTGAAGGATTTCTTCTACGTTAATATTCCGATCTAATAATTTATAACGTACATGAATTACATCATTTTTTCTTTCTAATTGTAAACTTACAAAGCCAATATCATAACAAGAATCGCATGTGATTTATGGCGCCAAATACATTGGGCATTGAACTATAATGTTATGCATATTTAATCTTATCCAACTAATTTTTCTAGTTCATTTTTTTAATCAAGACAAGCTTATCGACTCAACCTTATTATTCATCAATTTAAGGATATAGCTTATTTCATGCCACAGGTTCAATCATTTGTATAAACACTACTTTAATAAAAAAAAATCGGTCAATTAATTAGAATGAGGTGCTGTAACTTTCCAACCAGTTCATTCGATTAAATTATGCACCACATATGAGGGAATCAAAAACACCAAAATCGTCTAATATAAATCACTTTTGACAGCAATTTTCTGGCTCGATCTTCACGAAATAAATAGATAACGATTTTCATATAAGTAGTTGAAAACCCATGTTTTCTTATTTACAACCATAAATTCCTGATCGTATATATGTTTCAGAATTAGTCTAATATAAGCTGCTTATGAGGCAGCTTACGTATTCTCAACCATATCATAGATCTCGATATAACAAATACAAATCTTGAGGCCCATCAAATAGTAAAAAAGTGCATGAGTTGCTTACTTAGCTGCTCATATTAGACAAATTCATACATTTCATTTAATTATTTACTCATTTATTTTATATATTGAAGTTTAAATTTGACTTTTTCGTGTACGTAAAATTGAATCTTGAGCTTAAAATCTGATTTCTGGATGTTAAAAAAATATATATATCTATTATTTATAAATAAAAGAAGCCTCGGTAAAATTGGTTATAAGAGTTGCCAACCTCGGCCAGAAGTCACCGTCTCGATCAATCATAAATCAACCTATCGTAAAAATGTTAAGGTAAATTACACACTTTGTGGTACGATTTGTGAACTCAAGATAAATTTGATTTGATTTTATGTGATGATAAGTTGAACAAGCGAATAATTGAAATTTTTGCAAGAGGGATCTCACAGGCATCTCAACTTTGAAAGCTCTCACCCTCTCAGAAAATAAAAAGAACAAGAATCATTATTCACCCATACTAAAAAACTCGTAAAGGAAACGTAGGAAAGAGGAGAAGAGAATAAAAAATAAAAAAAAGAGAAGAGGAAGAAATAGATTAAGAAGAGGGGGAGACAAGAGCACACTGGGACAGCTGTAGAGGAGGGCCCACAAGGGGAAGTGTGACCGAGAGAGGGAGGGGTGGAACGTGCCGGGGTGTTTATCCCGGATCCCTTACCACTTACCCCAACCGTCTCCTTTACCGGCCCCTACCACCCCATCACCGGCAGCTGCCGCTTCCCTTAAATTATTATATTTGTCAATAATTAATAATAATCCTATATTTTCTGTTTCTTGCAGTTTTTATTTATTTATTTATTACACGGCGTTTTGATTGAACTTTGTTATTTAATGGGTTTGGGTTGATGTTGTTGGGGTGGGGCAGGGTGGGCCCCTTCAGTTTTAGGAGTCCTAGGGGTAATAATAAAACAGGGTTGGCCCATCTCTACTGCCTTGGGTTTATTCCCTTGGAGCGGGTTTTAACTCTTCCCATCACAGAATTGATACAACAAGTTTTGAAATATATATATATATATATATAGAAAAAATCTATGGTGCGCTGTTCTTTTTGGTAGCACACCATGCAGTGCCACATTTAGGCCATTGAATTGAAATCCAACATCCCAGGTTTTATAGGCTGCCTCATAACTGCTTGAGACCTGCTAGCTGGCGGGGGCGAGGGTGGGGGCGGCGGCTGGGGGAGGTGGTTGGAAGGGCATGGCCCAGGGCGAGGGGGAACGGGGGTGGGGGGCATGGCGGCAGGCACTGGTGGGGGAGGGCTCGAGCGGGGCGGGAGGGAGGCAACGAGATGGGGAGGGTGGCGGGCAGCGGCGGCTGGGGGCTACTGGCGCGGCGGCGGGGCGTTGGAAGGGGAGGCCGGGGGCAAGGGGGAAGGGGGGTGCGGCGGCAGGCAGTGAGGGTGGCAGGGATGGGTGGGCGGTCCGCCGAGCTGCCGCGGACAAGTAGGCGGGCGGGTCTGACGAGTCTGGGACCGGATTTAAGGGAATAAAATTTGGGCTGTTAGATTTCAATCCAGCGGCTCAAATTTGATAATACATGGTGCGCTGCCAAAAGAAGGCAATGCACCGTAACATTACCATATATATATATATATATATATATATATAGTGGTACATATGGAGCCGGATTTGATCATATACAAGAATATCAAGAAGAGCTAATCAATCTTATATCATCATCTATTTAAAACAGATAATCGTAATTTTCTCCGACCTAACCTTAGTCATGGCCTATATTAATTTGAGTTGACTTAAAAATATCAGTTCAAATTAATACCAATTATTTTCTTTTATCCTTTTAATCGTTGTTTCTATTTATTGATGTGTATTTCTTTCGATTATGACATCATTCTCGAGTCTCGACCATAACCCAATCGTCCATCCTGATCAGTGGTACATGTAACTGATTTATGACCTTTACCATGTGGTGTCATGTCCGTTATATATTGACGACTTATTAATTGTCACATTTAGGGCCCATGAATTTTTATTAAAAGCAAGTTGGACGCATTGAAGTTGTGTCTACTGTTGCTAGATTTTCATGCAATTAGTCGACAATTTTGTCATATTAATGTCCTCAAATTAAACGTACAATATATTTTGTACTAATTAGGTTATTATGTAAAGGATATTTTAAACATTTTTGCATACAATATATATTCTATAGAGTAATTTGAAAATTATTCACATCAATCTAGCCAATTTTATATGCTATTAAAATTAGGAAAATACCCATCACATAAGTAATTATCTGATGATGTTTGCTTGTTTGTTGATGTCATTTCACACTTGTCGTAAATGTTGAGGACGCAGGAGTAAGGGTAAAGATCTATCCAAATTGAAAAGTAATGGATCTATATTAGGCACTCTCTACTAATATACTTAGATTTCTTTCATTAAATAGGTATTCGACTTGAGATTAATTTAAGAGATCTTATAATTTACTCACTTTAAAAAACTATTATGATGTCATCAAAAATTCTTTCTTTTTATTGCCTATCCTACATCTAGTCTCGTCTATGGGTGAGCAATTGGTTAGTTCGGTTTCAAATTGACTGAACCGAATTGCCAAACTAGCATTTGGGGGTTTGTTTCTAGAATCGAATTGAACCCGATCTCCCCCCTAAATCGATTGTAACCGACAGAAAAATTTTGGTCCGTTCGATTCGGTTTAAAAAAAATAAAATTGTAATAAACTTATTAAAATTAATTATAATTTTGATAATAAAAAAATGTAAACATGATTTAACTATTATAATCACATTAAAAAATATTCTATACATAGATATTGTATTAAACATCTCAAATAAATTATAAATAAGTTAAAATAAACTAATGATAACACACATAAAACATGAATATTAATGTTTATTTTAAAATTTTGGTTTTTGGATTAGTTTTAGTTCTGTTCGGTTCAGTTCCGAACCAAAATTCCTTCTATTGAGTTCAATTACCCAATGTTAAAATTAGCTCGAACCAAACCTGTAAAACCCACGATTCAAGTCAGGGTTTTATATTCAGAACCGGTCAGTTCGACCGTTATTTTCGAGTCGAGTCAGTTTCAAACATGTGTACTGAGCCGACGCTGGTCTCGTGTATGAGCTATGAGGGTCATGCGTACCCAAGTATATGACGATAACGTCATGACCACAGCAGAACAGAATGAGTTATCAGATATATGTGAGTATGCCAGTCATTTTTTTATTTTTATATATAGTGGATCATAGAATTAGTTTTAGGTTGTTTACCTCGTTAGGACGCATTACGGGCAGTTTGGATGGGTTGTAAGTCATAGAGCATATCATTATAATGTTGTGGTGTTTGTTTGATTTTACGGGATTTTTCCCGATTTTTAAGAATTTTTTAGGATTTAATACGTCTTAGTTATTATACTTGACTCGAGCCGGAGACGAGTCAAGTCTTATTTACGAAATTACCACCCCAGTTATTTCTCCCCTCTCGACATCTTCTTCCCAAACCCCACCGCCTGACCGCCGATCGACGCTGCCTAGCCCCGCCACGGCGTTGCCGTGTCGCCCCGTCCGCTGCCAGACCGTCGTGATGCCGGAATTGCTTCGCCAGCGTCGCGGCTACATTTCGGTCGCGCGCTGATTTTGCCACTAGAAACCATCGTCGCCACGATCAGTTGGTCGCCTCAGCACCCTCAACCGCCCAGTGACCCTTCCTGACCAAAGCGGAGGCCGTCGCCGCCCAGGCCGGCCGGATAGAGTCCCCCATTGCCACCACTCTATTTTAGGCATTTTCCGGTGAGCTGTCACCTTCATTGGCCATGTCGATGTTGTTGATGCGTCGGGCTCACCGAGCCGGTTCCAATGGTACCCAACATGACCACTTTCCGGCCACTAGACGCCGTCGGCAGTTGTTGCCGGAAAACCGCCGAAGAGGTGCCGGAAAACTACTAAAGCTGCCGGAAAACTACTAAAGCTGCCGGAAAACTACTAGAACTTGCCGAAAAACTGGATTCACCGGAGTTCGTTGGACTTCTGAGAAGCTCATCCAGTCGATCCTGATCGAACTTCGGACGCTGATGAACGCCGAATTCGAGCTCTAAGACGCGCGATAAAACCTTAGTCGTCGCCAATTGACGATGACGTGAGGTATAATTACCTCTAAATTTATAATTTAAACTTGATAATTGTTAGCACAACATGCTAGGGTTGATTTATGATGTGATTGATAGTGCATGGAGGATAAGTGATGAAGTGATAAGTTCCATGATGTGATTGATAGTGCATGGAGGTTAAGTGATCTAATGAAGTAAATTTGAGCATGATAATCGTGCACGATGTAACTTAGGCAAAATACAATAAAATTGGCATAAATAGGATTAGTTAGAGTTATTTTCATATTTATGGTTATTTGACGGTTGATGATTTTGTGTTTGATTGTGTTGAGTTTGATGCATCATTTAGTTAGCGGGTGTTAGTATTTAGTTTTGATGTGTAGGTACGGAGTAGGAGCTAGCCGTCTAGGCGCGATGACACACTTGGAGCTTCTACCAGATCCATTTAGGACTCGATTCTATTTTACGCCTTTCTATTGTATGTTTATCTTATCATTTGCAGGACGGGTTAAGTGGCGTTTTATTGGATCTCACTTAACTCGGGTCATCTAGCCAAACAGATTTCTGGATTAATAACCCCTCGAGGATGAGATCCCTCGAGGATGATTTCGAAAACAAGATCCACCACAAGTTGCATTCGGGCCTATTATATAAATCCCTACCCAGACTTATATATACATGTAGTTTTCGTGTTTTCAGTGAGACGAGAGATGGAGAAACCGACTGCACGGACCATGAGCGGATGCCATGACAGTCAAAGCGGGCTCTGGATTAGTGCCAACGGACTGTTCCATTCCCGAGGGATCCTGACAACTCCGCATTTGAGTTCCTCACACCCGGAGAACGTGGAGGTTAACGGGTACTGTTTAGTACAGCGCATGTCTGGACTTGTGGTTTAAAGGGTACTAAAGGCGATTGCCTGAAAGTACTCGACCTTTGTGCTCAAGGCCAGGAGAAATATGGAGGTAAGGAGAGGGCTTAGGATAAAGTTTCACGAGAAGTACTGAAAAAGAAGTGTCGAGAGCGGCACAGTACCAGCAACAGATTAGTAAGTTCGGGATGCTACCGGGTCTGCAGCCCAGTGGCTCCTCAGTAATGCCCTTCAGAATGTTCACGTGGAGTATATGGTGTTTTCTTTCATATGAGAGTTTGCTCTCATAGCCAGCTTGTTATAGTTATTTTATTTTTCAAACCAGTAACACTTGTTACTGACGTATTTTTATACTATATTTAGGTAACAATTACGAGTTGGAGGAGCCAGTTTGGACGGAGGACATTGTTGTCGCTTGCACACATGTCAGTCAATTGAGTGTTTATATTGTGTTATGATATTATTATATGGTGTGAATAAATGCTTGAAACATGATGATGTGACGTGATTAATTGCTAAAATATGATGTTATAACATGATGAAAAGCTAAGACATGATGACAAGAGGTATGATGTGATCAGAGTGCGCAGTAGAAGTGTGACCCATGTTTTATAATGAATATACGGTATATTAGATTATGTGTGATTAAAATTGTTGATATATGCATATATATTAGTGTATATTATTTTGACAGGGTGAACCCTAATTACACTTTTAGGAGAGATTCTGTCCGTTTTATTTTAAAATTTTTATTGAGTTTGATCGTAATTGTATTGGTGTGTGTTTGAATTCATGTCTTTCATGTAGTACCATGTTAGGGTTTGTACATTCATCCATGCTTTAAGAGTTGTATCTTTATCTTAAGACACCGAGATTGGATCCGTATGAGTTAGGTTCGAGTTAGCCGACCTAACCGGGGCCTGTAACATACCGGTTCAGTTCACGAACGTGAACCGGATCTGGGGTTACAAAACCGACAATTTTGGTTCAGTTTGGTCGATAACTTTGGGTTGAACCGAAATATATTCACCCCTAATTTAGACCACTGTCAAATATAGAATTAGATCCGCGCTAATGCATATGGTACTGCACATCCCAAGCACGGTACAGTACCGATGAGAAATATTGAGAAACATGCACAAAATAAAGTCAGACAAAAACGTATAAAAATATTTATAATTGTTTAGTGCTCAGTGATTCATTGTTCAATGAGATTAAATTCTTTAAAGCATCATTTAGATTAAAATTATGATTAACGCAGGATGAGTGATACCTAGTTTCAATTAGTGAGTTCATCTCAGCATTTGTAAATTGAGTATTGAAACATCGGTAGAGAGAGTTATACTTCGTTGAAGTAATGTTATTTCGTACTATTTCCTATAGATTAATCTTTTAGGTTAAGTGGTTGAATTATATTTTAAAACCTTTAATAATTGATAAACATGTTATCCAGTTTTAGTATCTAATTTCTATACGTACTAGTGAATATCAAAGTAATAATCAAATTTGAAATTAAATAGATTGAGAATTATACCTTTTATTATGAGCCAAACTCATATTTGAAAAGATGGCTAAATGCAAGCAACAATGTAGAAAAGTTCATGCCTCAAAGAGAAAAAACATGCAAAAGTTCTTCTTGATTATATGGTTACTTTCGGCCAAACATGTTTTATAGTAAATTGACGACTTAACCTAAAATGTCATGAAGAAAATTTTCACAAGCTTATATGATATATTTTATCTTGTACGTGGGTTCTGATTATAGCTTAAAATATATATAAAAAAGGTTATAGCTTAAAATATATTGTTTTTACTGTGTAAGATTAAATTATACATACATACACACACACATATATATAAGACTTGTAATAGACTGATATGGATATGGCTTAAGAGTGTCCATCTCCATGTCTATCAATTTAAAAAATGTTCATGCCTGTCCATGTCCACTTGGATAATTTTTACCAATGTCCATGTCTATCTAATATGGACAAATGGCTTATCGGATGACCAACATAAAAAAAAGTAAAGAAATGTTTTTATAAATATAGAATCAAAGACTATTAAAGAGATTTTGAAACATTCATATTGACTTTATAAATGAGATTTTCATGCATATCAATTATAAATCTAGGCAAATCATTGAAAATGTGGAAGTAATATATGTGATTAATAATGAATATAAAGAAATCCTTAACAAATTTTCCATAAATTTATCTTCTTTATTGATTGTTAAGAGACATAGATAATAGTGGACACGACATGCATATGTCCACCTCCATATCCAATTTTCATATGTTCATACCCATTTTCATGTCGTATGACTCTTTAAATTGTCCATTTGCATATTAACAAGCGGATACGGACAAACAAACGACAAATTATGTTCATTATCACTCCTATATATATATATATATAGGAAAATACTACCATGGGCTGCATCAAAATGCAGTCCATTGGCAGCTTATTAGTGTGGGCCGTCGGATCTTGATCCGACGGCCCACAATCAAACCACCCACCCACCCCCCACCCACTGTTGGACCGACCCGCCAGACCCGTCCGACCCGCCCGACCCGCCCTCCCGCCCGCGACCGCCCCGCCTCCCGCCCGCGATCGCCCCACCGCGGCCTCGCCGCCTGCCGCCACGGCCTCGCCCCCTGCCGGCGGCCCTGCCCTCCACCCCCCTCCCCCACCCGGCCACAGCCCGCCGCCGCAGTCCCCGCCCTCGCCGGCACCCTGGAGCTGCCGCCAACCCCCCTTCTCCGCCACCGCCGCCGCCAGATCTGCGCCCCTGCGCCCCCGCCCGCCCCCGGCTGGCGCCCCCGCCACCCCCTTCCGCCACCGCCCGGGAGGTGGCGGAAGGGGTGGCGGGCGCCAGCCGGGGCGGCGGGCGCGCAGGGCGCAGATCTGGCGGCGGCGGTGGCGGAAGGGGGGTTGGCGGCAGCTCCAGGGTGCCGGCGAGGGCGGGGACTGCGGCGGCGGGCTGTGGCCGGGTGAGGGAGGGGGTGGAGCGGCAGGCCGCGCGGCAGGGGCGAGGCTCGCGGTGGGTCGATCGCGGGCGGGAGGGCGGCAGTCGCGGCGGGTCGGTCGGTCCAACAGTGGGTGGAGGGTGGGTGGGTGGTTTGATTGTGGGCCGTCGGATCAAGATCCGACGGCCCACACGAGGCAGCGCATTGGCGCTGCCAAAATAGGGCAGCGCACTGTAGCGCTGCCCTATATATATATATATATATATATATATATATATATATATATATATATAAACTTGAGCAAAGTGTATAAAATTTTCCTGCATCACAATCTAATGTGGGTTGTTTGATTATAAGGATAGTCCAAATATATTCATCTCTAAAAAAACACCCTAAATCTCTCGCCATTTCCCCTGGTTGCATTACGGTTGCGTGGTCAAATCTAGTAGTGGGCAGCAGCCAAATCCGGCTACATGTGGCAAGTTTTGGCCATCAGTAGACCGTCATTGGCCATGACATAAAAAAGGGGGGACCAAATTTGTCCAAGGCTGGCTGGACTTGATTGTTGTCAACAACAGATAAGGATGAGAATGAATCTTATTATTATTATTATTATTATTATCATCATCATCATCAAATCCTGACCATCACTGTTATCGGGCAATCCATATTAAAATGGTGCAGGAAAGGTTTCCTTTCCTCCTATATATATATATATATAATATGAAAGAATATAGGTATTAATGAGGTTGGACGACGAATTACAAACAGTAGTCTCCGGGGCACACGCGTGTGTGTGTGTTTATCCCTATATTGCTGCTGATCTATTGTTACAACAAATTCAAATATTAAAAGAAATCTAATAACAAGAGATTCAATAACTTGCTCCCACGGCGTGAAAATTTTCCTACCTTTAAATCAACATAGACCGCCCCGATTATAAGGGCAATCCAAATTATACCAAACTTAAAAAATTATTATTATTATTCTTATTGTGGTTGCATTGGCCACTAGACCAAATTTGGTGCTACTGGCCAAACATGGTCATGCAGCCCAGATCAGGCCGTGCAGCCTGATGTTGCCATGCTCTAGCCACCATTGTCGAGCCTAACTATCCCTTAGCCAAATATGGTAGTCCGGCAATCTGTTGTGCATGGGTGAGCTTTTTTTAATTTAAAGATTCAATCAATCTAAGTCGACCTTATAATTAGATGACCCAAATTGATTTGAGGGCATAATATTTTTTTACCCGGATTTATGTAACCTTTAATTTAATGAAAATCTAAATAGAAAAAATTAATAAACAAGAGGGGAGGAACCTCAAACCCTAAAAAATTTAAGAGGATAGCGCTGGCAGCTTATATGCGCCTGCTTATTATCATACTTTCGATAAGATCCGACGGCAAAACCGTGAAGGTGAGAAAGAGTGATTGACATATTATTTTATAATACCAGTATTACCCTCAAATCATTTCCTACTTTTGTGGCTATAGCTCTACAGTGGAGGGTGTGAAGCTTTCAATTCCACATCCATAGATTGGCCGAGTACGTAGGAAATAAAGTTATAGTAGAGTTGGTCTCACCAAACGCTTCCGAGCTATCGCCGGCGAGGTTAGCCGGTACGGCAGCCACCCTCGCTTGAGCTCTTGTTTCTTAAGCATTTCGAACTCCAATGCTGCCTTCCATGCGAACCAACAGCTTCACTTCTATCAATCGGGCTCGCATCCAACGCAGCGGCCCACATATTTAGAATTAGCTTCACCAAAAAAAATGGAATGAATTAGTTTGTGATGCAATAATCACTTTCGCCGATATTTTCAAGACCAATTTTGATATCATGATTCATGAACAAGTAATTATTGGCTCGTTCTAGCAATTTGGTAATGTTAATCATGCTTTAGAAAAAAATTACCCCAACTCAAATGTAAGATGGGGAGACAGTAAGATTACATTGGGAGGCTGCCCTGTCATTTTTATGTTATGAAGACAACTGCCAATTTGGAATCTTATATACATCGCAATTGTGATCGACACGTGCTTCTGGTCCTCACAAGATGTTAAAAAATGGTACAAAGAAGTTTGCATTGTGTAAATATGTATCACTTTGGAAAAAAGAAGCGTAAATATATCTTGCTCGAGATAAAATGCGTAAATTTGTAATATATCCCAAGAAAAAACAATTAACTTCCCATTAGTATTTAGTATTTACTTTCCACTTGATTAACTAAACTATGCAAGATGCATGCGCAACTTATTTGAGCAATAAATTTTAATTTTATAGATAAATTTTCATAGAATAATGATACAAATTTTAATTAAACCGACTTGGCCCAATTAATATAAATTTGTGGACTTAGTCATCTCATTCAAAGTAATTAATCAAATTAAAAATTATAAGTGTATCTTCATTAATAGATTAAATCTTAACTAAGTAATTATTGAATATAAAGTTAATTGTAAGAGATCTTACATTTAATTTTTGAAAATAGACTCTAATTATATAAAAAGACAGAATATAATAATTTGAATCATTTTCTTTTATTTTTGTTATATTTTAATTCATTGAATATCCTACTTCTCATCAGGGCAAGACTTTAAGGGTTAAAATTAAATAAGAGCAGGTAAAATGAATAATGTCCCGCTTTCACCCATTTGGTTAACATGGACAATTTGCATAAACGATTTAATTTTATGCTTGTAAAAGTTTGTTGCTGCCGGGCTGCCACGTGGGTAGACTTCTTAAGTCTGATATTGACGGATGGTGTCTCGTTACCTCTGTAACTTGGCTAGTCACTCCATCAATATTGGCATTAAAGGTCGCTCCTCGACAAGAACACACTTCGCCATATATATTAACCTGGCCTACAGAACTTGCTCTAGCCGCCCTGGACTAAACGTCCATAATGAATGAAAATTAACTCTAAATTTCACTAATTGTGGCCATTTAGACCAATAAGAGGACTGCTATAGTGGATTATGAATACAGCAAATCCAAGTCCATTAACCTGATGTTCAATGGAACTAACACAGCGAATACAAAACACGTTGATTCACGCATTTAGTTTGCCCCACCGCACATTTAGTGTTCACTAGATTCACAATACGCAACCTACGTGCTATTCTCTCTTACCAAGCACACTATAACGTCCCTTATAAACCCCACCTTGCCAGGTAGAAGTGTAGCATAGTAATGCACCCCCGTTTTTAGCATAGACCTTGCATACCAAGACATGGCAACCAACCATCAAGCGTTTCATGTTTTGCTAACATCCATCTCAACGGAATTTAGCTAAACCACAGTAACCTGAAGACGAGAGCAAGCGTCTTTGCTAGAATGTTGGCAAGTCTTTTCTTGGCTAACCGTCAGTTTGATCATAGGATCAAAAATTAAAAAAAAATGCTTGGCTTGGATACAATACATTTGACCAATATTTCACTCCATTAGGTTTGTGTCAAATTGTTCACATTTCACCATCGGACATCCGCCCGAGGTCCACTTGCGATCTACATGTCCCTTTAATCCCGCAGAGGCTGTTTTTTGGTTATTAGTACGAAAGAAATATAACGACATACAAATTTTAAACGGTAAACTAACTAAAACTAGTATATATGTATAATATATTATACAATATGTTTGGTGTTCAAATTAATCAACCTTACCTTATCGTGACCCACCTATGTACTCTCTATTTAAGATTGCAAGTGGTTTGCCTGTTTACCATTGCACAATCCATTTTGAATTAAAGTGAAATAAAATAACTAAATATTTTTTTGTCATTTAAAAATGGTAAAAAAATAATAAATTTAACCGCATCATTTTCATTTTAAAGTGGTAATGACCGGAGTCTCTATCATTACTGGTTTACAAATTTATCATTTTAATTATTAAATGTAGTTATTTTTTTATGGTAAAAATTTAGTATTATTGATCTATATAAATAAAAAAATATTATTATTAATATGCTTAATTAAAATTTTATTTTATTATATCTTTTTACAAGTTATTTTAACATAAATATATGGTAAAGTTGTGCAATCTTGACATGAGTTTTATGTTGCTAAAGAATTATGGGCTCAAATCAAGATTTAGTAATTATTAACTGTTTACTCAAAGTCAAAATGGTCAAAATTTAGTAGCAGCATGAATCAGTGCAATAATAATGAATGGTCAATAAAGTGATAAATAATGATGGTAAATGTCCTCAACCACATTGTAACTACATCGCTTGCGGCCCAATTGTCCAATAAGTAAATAAAAAATCCCTTATTTTTTTCTTATCTATGATTATTTAGTGTTTTTTTAATGTAATCATAGCTTAATTAGTATATAAAACAATTAACTTATTAATACTTTTTATTAAAAAAAATTCAATATATAACACTAATTTTAGTAAAATTAACTATTTTAAAATTTTCGTGTCATTTATACTACTTTCCCCTAAATGGATTGAATAAAGTGCTTTTGTCCTACCCCAAACTAGTTCATAAGTGAACCACACCAACAATGGAATATGTATCATGTCTTAAATTATCACATTTAACCAACATACCCTGACTTTAGAAAATTAATACCCCTATGACTAATAAAGCAAATTACCATGATTTTCTAAAATTAATTGTTTTCGATCAATTATTTCAAAGTTTAAGTAGAACCTTGTTTACACCTCCCACCATCCTCCTAGACGCGCCCCACCCAAAGCCCATTGCATGTGTTCTCATTCACCTTAACCCCGTAATAGAATAATAATTAATGATTAAAAAAACAAATTTCAAAATTTATATTTTAATCAACCTCAATTAAGGCCACTTGAAAAAATTAAATATGAGTAAGGATAAATATATTTTCTTCTTCTCTACGAGGATTTAGAAGAGGTCAAAATAATTTTAAGTTTGTCTTGATTAAAGAGTCGGAAAAATGTATTAGAAGTGAAATTTTTAAATCTCTTAAAACGAAGAACGCAATAGGGGTTTGAGAAGGCAAGATTCATATTGAAAACCTCTCACAACCGGCAAAATATCCTTAGCCAGCATGATAACCTCTGGGGACTGAAACTATTGTAATTATAATATATATGAGCAAAGTGCTAACTTACAAAAATTATTACCAACTCACAACGAAATATTCCGACCCTCGAGAAACGAGGAAGTACCATATGTACACATATACAACCTATTATATAAAATATCAATGTATTCCTTTGCAATTTTCGGAGGTATGCGCAGAAGAAGAAAATTCAAAGCAGATAATAATGCAAGCACTATGAAGCATCTTGTACAAAGGATTGATTAGTCTCATCAATAAACAGGAATGCATCATAATTCATGTCCCTTCACAAGTGATAGTAATACGTTCAATAGTCAATAATAATAAGGAAGAAGCCTGTCCTTAATGCCCCACTTCCTTTGTCCCAAATAGTCAAAGGCGTCATATTTACATAGTCGATCATATTGTTCTTATGGCCAACGGATCATTATGAGATAATGAACTAATCTCCCCTCCTATTTTATCTGGGCGTGCTTAGCTTGGAGTGAGATGTTGCTTGTACTTGTGTATGTGTGAAATCATATCCTAACAATACCAAACCATTGATGAAACATGGTTATGATAAAACAGACGACTTGCTTTTAGTCAAGAAATTATGGAAACTGTGTATGTTTTGGAAGGTACCACACTTGATCTCTTGGGCATGATTAAGGTGTCTGACTTCGTATTCAAGCAATTCCAAAGAGGATCCATTAAATGCAATTGATTTTGAAAATAAACCTCCCATTTTTATAATGTTTGCAACGTATAGTATTCGTTCTTCGGCTCGTTAAAACTCGGAATATCAATCAACTTCTTACTTAGACAGATCTCTAATAACTACAGTTTGGAATTTTGTACTCTACCACCCGGTTTTACCTGATTTGAAATTTGGTACATTTTTATACGTCTTTGTACCATTTTAATTTGTATTTGATTTTTAATTTGAAATTTCCCTAAATTTGTTTTTTGTTGAAAATCATGGTATTTTGCATGTGTTTATTACAATATTGATGACAAAATATATTTTAATGAAATATTTTATTTATAAATTTAAAATTTCTTCTAACCTAATTTGACCTAATTGAATTAAATATACCCCATATTGGTTATAAATTTAGTAAAATAACCGGTATATACCCAATACTTAAAATGATGCTCATATATTCTTATTAGTAAAAGGGGGACTAAAAATCACTCTTAAATGAAAAATATGAGATTTAACTAATCGAAATACAAAAGAAAAAAATTAAATTATTATAACTTATCTCCTCACTTAATAAAATTGGAGTTAATCTTTAAGTTATAATATTCATTATTCTATAACGTATAGTGTGGCATCTTGCCTAGCAACAATAAAAGGATATTCTATGCTGTAGCATCCCCTTCTAATTTACAAACAAAGCTTCTGTGATCCCTGATGGTTGAGTATTTTTTGTTATGCCAAGTTACTTACACCCACGTAATTTTAGATTTTGCATGTGGTTATGTTTGTATTTTATAAACACTTCGTAAAGTGAGAAAATTACCCACAAACCTGCGATTATCTTCGTATATAGCTACGGTGTAGGTAATTGGGCGAAAAATCGATGGTGGCTGTTTACTAAATGGGCCAGGTATGATTTTAATATCATACATATTTGTGCAAATAATTATTAGTTTCTTTCAAAATAAAATATACATATTAGTGGTAAGAAAAAATTACTGCCTTTCAGAATTTCACCATGAAATCGTCACTAAATCTTTTATTTGAAAATGGACCCATTTCTTGCCATGCAGGGACAAAAAATGGGTGTTAATTACTAGGCAGTTGAGGTCACTTCTCACCAGACATGAGAGTGTAATATGATAAGAAACCTGTGAGGAAAATTGACTCTTCATGATCACATATGGACAATGCCATGTTCATATTGTTTTATCTAAAATCATTCAATGTTGTGTAGTCCGATTCGTATATATTCATTTTCACAAGTCTCTTCAAAATATTATTCTTTCACAAAAGGGAGCCATGATACATAATTAGCTTCGGAAATTGTTTTTAATAATTTTCATTCACTAGTTTAAAGTCTCTACTTAGCCACTCGATCGTTTCCCATGTCAAGAAGCAGCAGACAAGGCCTCATGAGCATGAGTATAATACACCATGAATAACAGAACACTATATATTTCTATGTATATATATTACATCTTATTTTTTTAAGATATGCGTGTATGAATTTATGTTGAACACAATGTAGAATTTTTTTTGGTCTAAATCCACAATATGCAAATTATATATTACTTGAAATCACATACTAGGGAAAAGAAAGGGAAAAGAATAATACATACAAGGGAATGAGCACATAGAGTAAGCATTCACAAGTGGTTACAACTGTCACCCCATGCTGCTCATTAATAAAGCATGAGCCCTATCTCCATCACATTTTACGTTGGCAAAATGATTCACACATTTTTTCATATCAGGCTTGATAGTTGATATTACTTTTCTAACTTGGCACATATAATACACACATTTGAACAAGTTGTAGAGGGTTGTTTTATATTTTGATAGTGGAGTGAAAAACCTGATTTAAGTTGAAGGGTAGGTTAATTATCGAATCTTATTAATCCTTTTGTATTTTTCTCTGTCTTTTTTTTATCCAAAATTATTTTCGAAATTTGTCTAACATCTTAATATCCTAAATTCTGTCATCGTCGTCTTGTTGACCTTAATTAATTTTTTTTCCTGAAAGATATCTAACTGTAATTCTGTCACAAAAGGATGCAAAATTGATTAAGGCATGGACCACTTATGATGGTTCCTTTGCTAAAACACAGATGATTTCGACCCTTTCATGAGTTTCTATTGTGTACCACTTTTGCCTTAAAAACTCATAATCGGATGATTAGCTCATGATGTGGAGTCGACTCTGACCAGGCTTGAGAGTCATTTTCATTAAGTACGTCACTTTATAAAAAATAAATTAAAAACTAATACTACTAAAAAAGTATCTCATGATTTAGTACATTAGCACACGGTTGCTCTAGGTTTATAAAACACGGCAAGCATGTATACTAATTGGCTAGAATATTTTTCAGCATGCACGCCGTTCCACAACTTACAATGGTTAAATCTTTTTATCATTGATCTATTGTTGTTATGGAAATTAGCATCCTCTTGGATGGAATAAATAGATAACAAGGAAATGTGTAGAATCATGTCAAACAACGTTTTTTGTCTGTCACATTAAAAAAGTGTATAATTAGTAGGAGTACACGGGGATGTAAGTGGTTGCAGTTTATTGTTTTACAAACTGTTTTGAATTAAATTGAAATAAAATGTTTTAAGTATTTTTTTTGACCATTTAAAAAATGACCAAAAAATAGTAAATTTAATCGCACGCTTTTATTTTAAAATAGTAGTAGTAGAAGCCTCAGCCGCTACTATTTTACCGACTTACTGTTTTGTTTATTTTTATAATAAAAAATATAATATATTGATTAATTTAAATAATAAATAGTATTAGTATTATTATGTTTAATTAAAATTTTTATTGTTTTATCCTTTTTAAAGTTAGTTTAATATAAATATATTATTTAAAAGACACCAAATTTATAATTTTGGTAAGTATATAATATTATAAAAGTCTTGTACGGTTTAAATCAAAATTTATTGATTGTTAACCGTTTATTGTTAGTTAAAAGATTTGAAACTCGATAACCATAAATGGTCAGAAAAACAGTCCATGATGCGGTAGTGGTAATGGTTAATGGTCGAAAAATTGTAAATATTAATGATAAATGTCTTCAACTGCATCGTAACCTCATCGCTTGGCACCCTAAGAGTACTGAAACCCAATATATATAAGGAGAGGTCTATTGATGTAACTAGACTATTAAAGTTTTCATTGAGCTGAATTTGATTTGATTTTTTAGTCAATGTAAGCTAAATTCAAAATTCAACTCACTACTCAATAAATTGTTTTAAAAAATATTATTATACATCTCAAAATTTCTCTCAATTTATTTTTATTTTTTATAAGAAATTATTGCTTCATAAAATTTATACGTAAACTTAGTTTGACTAAAATTTCTTTTGAATAAATTTCAAAGCATCCAAAACGAAGAAAATTTATAGCCTTTTAATTTTACATTTATTTTATATAATTTTAGGACAACTAAACAGACCTTTAACAAAGTTAAACAAAATAATAAAAGACCATGAATTAATAATAATCTTAAATAAAATTATAAAATCTGAATACATGATTATCTTATTTTACATTAAAATCAATATATTGGGAAATAAATATAGCTTAGGCCTTATTAAATGAAAATCACATTTTTTATTATACCCGAGCTCAATTTGAATTTATATCAACTCGAATACATGACGACTCGACCTAGTATAAAGACAAATGAACTGAATTTGAGTCAGGCCACATGATTAATCAAAATTTCAACCAAGTATATGGACAAGTAGAAGACCTTGACCCCAGAAAAGTGTCCTTATTAAAATAAAAACATCAAAAACATGTTACATTTGGTTCTCACATAAAATTAGTAGAACACTCTCTTTGTATTACCATCATTGCATTAATTTTTTTTTCATCATACTATGCCCTAAAAAATGGTCCAAATGAAACATAGAAAGAGGTATCCTGATAAGGTCAATAAAGGGCGCGCCCTTGGGTGCAAAAACAGTTGACAATTAAAACTGTCAATTTCTATAATTAAAGGCAAGAAAATTTCACTACAGTCAAACATACATGGCAATTAAACAAAAACATTAAATGTAACAAGACCTTGAGATACCACCCTATTGGTAGAGGTCGGTGCCGAACAATTAGGAGAGTTGGGAGCAAACCCACGTCTCAAAAATAAGATCAAGACCTGTACTTGTCTTGAGAAGAAGAAAAACTTAAAATTGCATTTTATCAATTTCACATAAAAAACTAAATCTAATGAAAATAATTGTGAATAGGGCACAATATGCCATGGTAATTTAATTAAATTGTAAATAATTTGTATATCCTTGATCTAGATCTATAACAAAATGATCCATACATTAAGGCAAAAATTTGTCAAACAAAAACTGACATTTTACAAGGTGACATTGAAGAACCTTCTTGATATAGCATACTAATTAATAGAAAGAAACACACACACATATATATATATATATATTTGCTTGAAGTACCAAGATTTTCCCGGTGCACCGAGACAACACCACCACAGGCTCCACAGCTTGATACACTTACAACACCGGACAGTGTTAAATTGCAAGTTTGGAATCCAAATTAAGAGCAGAATGTGATCAAACACATCGTGGGTATGATTCTGTTTTGACGTTAGAAGAACTATCGTAGTGTTTCCATGGAACCAGGCTCGCAATTTGATGTTGTCACAGTATGGGCCTCACTATACAGAAACATGCTATACGTAGATGAAACAAATCCAATTCTTAGATCGGAAGCCCGTCTTGGTAACTTTTGAGGGCGTGTGCGTTCACCGTTTTTGTTCGTTTTTCTTACAAAACCCCAAACGTCTTGTCCTTACGTGCAAGCGTTCCCTTATCATTAAATTATTAATCATTTACAGACTCGGTATTTTTTTATAGGTTTGATTAACATGAAATAAATATAAAATTATATATGTAATAATTTTTAACAAAAAAATATTTTTTTACTAAAAAATTAACCATATTTCAATATTTTACGGGGAGACACAATTAAGACTTTACACAAGTAGTCCTCGGTAAAAAATATCATCACCACTAATTTTTCATAAAAAAACACAATTAAAAATATAATTTTTTTGTAAATAGCATTTATATTTTATATTTATATCGTAACTAATTTTTTTATAAATTATAATAAAAATTTCATATATTTTCCATATTTTTCGTGTAAACCAAATACACTCGTAAATGTCATGGGCTGGCTGTTCATTAACTAGGGGAAAATTTGTGGTCAACAAACCAGCCTAGCACAGTAGACATATACACCGTAAGAATTTACGAAACAAATCTTTCCCTTCTTTTGTATTTTCTATCAGATTAGACGAGCAAGAAACGCACATCACGATAATCACAAGTAAAGGAACACAAACACGAACAGATTCAAAGTGAAAAATCCCTCAGTGTGGGGATAAAAACCTTCGAGGTAGACAAGGCCTAACGAACCAACTCTTCATGATTATAATAATGTAAATCCCAATCTACACAAAGTATCTTCTCTTTACAATTTTATTCTCCTTTTCTTTCATGCCCAAACCCTTGGCAAGTTAATTTTAATTTTCATTACAAACATAAAATATATTTAGATAATACATAATCCTTGAAGATTTACTTAAAATTGTTTTATATTAAAAAAATTTATGATTATTTCTTTGCTCTTTATATGCGCTTACGTCTCCTCATCCAATTGGTAGTTTGGCACTTCTATGTAACACAAAGAGATGTACATAAATATTAAGGGAAATAAGTATGAACAAATAATTTTCTTAGTAATCAAACATAATCATTAACCTGCTTTTATCTCTATAAAATTTTAACTAAAACATGTTCTCCATAATTTTTTCTTAATACAATTGCGTGTTTAAAAGATAAAGTTTATATTAGAGTGAAGGTAAACAATTAATCTTAAAATCTTATGTAGATAAGCTACAATTCATATATAACTTATATGATCTATATTTTTTATTTGAAGTAATTTTTCTAGGTCCTACTACTCAAAATCTACAAAGATAAATAGAAAAATAAATCATAAGGATAATTATAAAATTTCAACTCAATCTAATACTTCTAGCTCTTTCATCTTAATTATTAAAGTAATTCTAATACAAATTAATTTCAAAATATCTATTAAGTAATGCATTTTTTGAAAATTTAAAAATATGTTATAATATTGTCAAAAAAATTAAATTTTATAAACATCCTACTTATATATTATATTTTTTATATATTCAAGTATTATTTTTGTGAGACCCATTAAAAAAGGTTTATGTTAGATGTGAAAGTCATATAAGATATATATATATATATATATATATGAGGTGTAGCTAACCTTAATTTTCCCCCTAATTTTATCAACGATGTATAAGTTATTATCAATTTTATTACTATTAAACATCATTAGCCTACTTAAAGTCTTGTATAATTGATAATTTTATCAAACTTAATCAAGAAGCAGCATTTTAGTACCTATTGAATAGCTTGGATGATAATTTTGAAAATTAGAAATTAATGAGGTATCAAGAATACAAAAATTAGTATTAATTAGATTTTACAATAAATTAAGGTTACAGCTTCTTATTTTCCTTTTATTTTTTAGTTAAACCTAGTCACACTTTTTTTGTATTTTTTTAATTTTCATTTTATTTTTGCAAATTTTAAAATTTTTAAGTCCAGTAAATAAGTGGATCGTCCCCCTAATATAAGTAATAGTAACTAAACAACAAGTTAATACATATATCCAATGAAAGGTCAGATCGTAGATTCTTGTCGGATGCAAAACGAAGGGCAGAGTAGGAGCAGAGATAGAAGCGAATAAAGCGGGCTTCACAAAGCAATAATGGTGTCGCCTTTTTGCAGATTCGCCAGCTTCCAATCTTGCGTAGAGACCCAGAAGGCCAAAGGTCCTCTCCCTTGATCATCGTTTTTGGGGGAACAAGATTGCAGGTACTCCACGTTCTTGGTTTTTGTTTTTCTTACTGTTTTTAATTGATAAATTAGTGGTTTATGTGCTTGTTTTGATTTATCTTGTTTGCTGTCGATATAGCTTCTGGCATTTGGAGCACCTGCTTGGTGGATTTTTTTCTTTTATAGAAATTATTGGGGATGGTTTGGTTATGTGATAGGATTGCTGCTGCATGATGGTGTATTCCTACAACTTATTTGGTCGTTATGGCTTTTTGGTTTACAGTGTTGAGTTTATGATTTGTGATGTAAATTTAGTGGGAAAGATCATTCTTGATTACTATTTTTTATGTTGCGTAGTTAGTGTTTTCATCATTGTAAAATTATGCCCGTTCAAGTATCTATAACTTGAATGAAAGAAGCTATTTGTAAATTTCTCTTTTGTTGTTAAGCGCATAGCTATAATTTTAGTGTTCTTTTTGTCGATGGAGTTAGTTTAGTACTTAATAGATATTGAACTGGTTTATTCGTGTGCGCGAGTTTCAATTTTAAAAACGCAAAATGTACCAACAACTTATTGCTGCCAATGGTCAGATCTGAGTATGATTACAAAACTGGGTGTCCATTATAGGAGCATATGATATGTTTGTGACTTCAACGTTTTATGTTTTTCCATATGCTAAGTTGAAGTACGAGGCCTAAACTTAACAACCAGTTTATAAGTTTGAACGCAAGGTTTTATGTTTTTTCATGTGCGAAGTCAAAGCACAAAGCCTAGATTAAACAACAATTTTTATAAGTTTTACCAAGTTCCAAGTTAATTGGTTCAATAGAAGGATTGTGCCAGTGGCTTCAGTGCATCTCCCTTAAGCAAGGGCCCAAGTAAGTTCAGTGTCATTGTTACAACAACTGTAGTGATCACCAGTGGAGCCAATCAATGTGGGTTTAGTAGCGGCCATCGCTATTCCAAGGGTTCAATGCAATACTCTTTAGGCTCATCAGTTTGCCGCAATGTTATATGTTAATGCAATTTTTCTTTGACCAATATGCCATAGTTTTACAAATTCTTACAGTTTTTCATGTTAATGTATTAGGGCTCACCAGCAGACTCACGAGGGAACAGGTTAACACTGTTTAGATTTACTTATGTCATGGTTGGCCTCTAGATTTACATGGATATCTTATATGTTCATGTTATAGAAATATATCTCATGCTTTTGTTAATTTCAGTTGAGTTTATGTTCAGTATTTATCGTATAAGTGTTTTAATCACGTTTAATCAATATGCAACTTAATCTTATATTTTTTGTTATTATTTACTACATATGTAAGTATAGGACTGAACACCTTATTTGGTATTGTGATGGCAGTAGACTCAAAACTTATGATTTGTTATTGGTTTATTCCATTTTTATTTTTAACTTATTAATGGACTTGTGTTGAGGTGATATTCAAATGGATATATAGGCACATTGTTGGTATTTGACATGGTAATTAATGAACGGTTGGTTGTTAATTTGTTCCGCGTATGATTATTTGTTTTTACGTTCACAATTGCATGCATTGTAGGATGATACATGGTAACAACCTATGATTTACAGGTTGCTTTTGTTATGAAAAAAATCAGGGTTGTTGTGCGCTTCCGCTTAAGCATTGATTCTATTAGGTTGAATTGATATGCTTACTAATTTTCTTTTCAGTGCTTAATTTCTGACAGATGTATGTTCGGTTCTTTCAAATTTTTGTGTCAATAGTTTTTAACTGAATTCAAATTTGCGTCTTTGTGGATATTTTATATTGTTAAAGTGTAAACACCATTTTATTTATTCTTTGTAGAATTATGATCAAGTTATTCAAAGTAAAGGAAAAGCAGAGGGAGGACGCTAAGAATTCCAATGGCAGACCACCCGTCAAAAAACTAACTCCTGGGGAACTACGGCTTCAAAAAGGTTTATTGGCTTTTGCATTGTCTGTTCTAGGGGCAGTATATCTCATCTTACATCTCATCAATGGCCTTTTTTTTTTTCAGATATTAGTGAGCTGATCCTACCAAAAACTACTACTATAGCATTCCCCAATGGTAAGGATGACCTGATGAGCTTTGAAATAACCATCATACCTGATGAAGGATATTATCAGTAAGTGCTACATCTTTGAAACATCTGCTGTAAACTAAGGTATTTTCTACGTGTGTAAGGATTGATAAATAGTCTGATGATATGTCATGATTTTGCGTGTTTTTTGCCAGGAAAGGTTTCTTTGTATTTACTATTAACATATCTCATATATATCCTCATGAAGCTCCTAAAGTCAAGTGCAAGACAAAGGTAGGTATTATATTCCTTGCAGTTTGGTGGTTTGTTGGTGGAGTGCTGTAAATTGCTGCTTTCATTCAGGTCTATCACCCAAACATTGATTTGGAAGGCAGTGTCTGTTTGAACATTCTGCGGGAGGATTGGAAACCTGTTCTCAACATAAATACAGTTATTTATGGTTTGAACCATCTCTTCATGGTAAACATGATTGTTACCTTTGACTCCTGTGTCTTTTCATCTTCATAATCAAACAAAAAATGTAGCAGTTGAAGTATGGTGCAAAGTTCGCAATAAATTTTGATGAATGTTTTCGTGATTGCAGCAACCAAATTACGAGGATCCTTTGAATGCTGATGCTGCAGCAGTGCTGAGGGACAATCCAAAACAGTTTGAGGCAAATGTGAGAAGAGCTATGGCAGGAGGATATGTTGGCCACGTCCAATTTGCTAGATGCATATAAAGGGTTGTCTTTACTTGTTTAATCATCTTCCATTGATGAACAAATACGTATATTTGGAGCTTTGTCCTGAATTACCGTGTCATCCGAGTTTGCGCTCATATATCTTGGAAGTAAGGGTGCTAAACTGCTAATCAATCTGAGTTGAGTCGAGTGGAGTTCAGCTATGCTCAAATTTGGCTTATTTGTCCTCGTGTTCGAGTGGAGCACCGTAGTTTTTAGACTTTGAACGAGTCTAGATCGAGATTTATTTGTTTATGTTTTCCTATTGTACAAAATAAAATTAATTTTAAAGGATTATATAGTTTAACTTATGAATTATACACTAAATAGTTTGTTTGTGTAACTATAATATTATTATTATTATGTACAATCTCCCCTCTGGATATGATTTTAATTATTATTTTTTGGGGTTTAGGTAAAATAACTATGAAATATATAAAATATAGTATTTAATCTGCAATATAGAGTTTAAAGTTGAGTTGAGCTGAACGGAGGCGGATGCCTTTACTTGAATCAATTTTGATCAATTTTGCCTCGAACCATATCAAGTCTGATATCGAATTTGAGTTTAATATAGTTGTTTGCACCAGTACATGAACGTGTGACGGGTTCATATTTTGGTAATCCATTGGATAACTTTTGATGGGATGATAATTGCTCAGTTCGGTTCTGCAGTCAATTGATCAACTCAAAGTTCAACACACTTAAATCAAGCAAACCTAAGTTGAAGGATTAGTAGAATCCGTTTGATTGTTTCATTGAGAAAGGTAGCTGTTTTTCTTCACAAAATAAATTTAACTCCTGAGAATTTGAAATTTTTGAGGGAGTTTATCATGAATATTTTTCTTTGGATGTTTTTTTAATAAAAAAATAAGGTAGTGACTCAATTTCAAAACTACATGTTTGTTATTATCACGTTCCATGCTAAACAAGCACAACACAAGTTATAGCCAACCATAGTCGAATGTAAAATATTTGCAAACTAATTTGTAAGAAACAAATTAGTTTGCGAATATTTTACATTTGACTTGGTTGGCTATAACTTGTGTTGTGCTTGTTAATTTTATGCCCGTGAAAAATGCTTAGTTTGAAATGAATAGTTCAAATCGTGAGTAAAGCTTGAACTAAAAATTGTTAGGCTTTGCTTGGCTTAAAACTCAATGTATTTGAGCTCAATAAAGTACTTGGTCAAACTTGGCTCGTGCAATAACTTTAATCTCAAGTTATCCATATAAATTAATAACTTTTATACTGTTCAAAATTACTTATAAGAAAATATTGTCTCTTAAAAAATAGGAAGAAGAAAACGAAAGTATTACTATTATTTAGCATGTTACTCAATTCTAACTATTTAGCCAGTTTGATAATGGTGGTACTTGTGCTTATTTTAAGTTACTTTTTTTACAGAGTACAATATAGCAAATGTAACTTATTAAACCTACCGATATTAATTACTAATATATAGTGGTTGTTATTTCAATACTCACTAGTTGCTTAGTTAATAAACAGTTACTTTCTAATAATGGATGCATGTAGTAGTTACGAATTTCTTATTGACGGCTAGTTAGTACTACTAACGGCTAAGTAATAAGAATTTACTAATCATAGGAGGTATAATCAAGCCAAGTCCTTTCCCGAGCAAAATGTGTTTTTAGCTTGGCTTCTAACAAAATGTATGCATCAAGAATTTATTTATTTTAAAATTTTATCACTTTGTTTGATAATTGAAAGCCTGGTTGCAGAAATCGGCCGATTCCGTGCGGAATCGGCCGATTTAAATCGGAATCGGTTTTTTTAAAAAATTACCAAAATACCCTAGGTATGATTTTTATTAAATTATTTAAGTATGGGTAAAATGGTAATTTGGATTTAAAAACCTAAAATCAAACCCGCTCGGATTTGAAAGACCTTAACATGACAAATGACTTTGAACACAATGAAATTATCAAATTGCTCGGATGGGCTCAAAACTTAATTAAATAAAAACCAAGCTTGAAGCAAACGAATGCTAGTTTGAACTCAACTCAAAATATATAACTTGGCCATGAACCAGCTCAAGCAAACTAGCTTCAAACAAAATCGAATATGAAATTAATACACAACTCGACACGATTACACCACTATGCATTAACTTGTGATATTTCTCTTTTATGAATAATAGCGTCTTATATTTATATTTTTTGTTTATTATTTTATAAACTTACCTTAATTAGTAATATTGTTAATGATTAAATTAAATTTCTCATGTGGACGTATCTGAGATCTTTTCTTTAGCTTGACTTCTTAAAACTAAAAACCAAAAATTAGAAATGACTTCCACCATCCACTATCGTACAAGTCGTAACAATCATCCAAGCAGAGTAAATGAGACTCCAATAATTTACATATGAGAACAAGAGAAATCACCGCATAATGGACAAGAAAAAATTAAGCAATTTATCACACATTATCATGCACAATCTTGTTATTGAGCATATGATCTCCAAGCATTTGACTTCCACCATCTCCCAGCCATTCCTGTAGCTTAGCTTCCTGCTCACATTTGAACTTCTCGTAGTTCTCTGGCATTAGCAATATTTCTGTGGAATTAGTAGTTCTCATCATCAGTAGGCTCATCCTGAAGCTCGCTTGACACACGAAATTCTTCCAATATTGTGTCTGAAGTAAGTGCTTTTCCTTCAGTTTCCAGTGGAACAGAGAGAAATGGAGATGATACAAACATGCTCGCCTTTGAGTAGGCTAACTGAGTGATGTCCAGAGGTGGCCATTTGAGCAGATGCTTTTTGCTTTGCAGAGTTCAGAACTGTGGAGAAGTAACTGCTGCTGCTGCTGCTATCTTGCTGGATAGAGCTTGGACTGTCTTTAAAGCTATCTGAGCTCCAAGGGTTGCTCCGGTTCTTTGAAAAATTGAATGTCTTGTCACTGATTAAACTGGAGAAAACAAGTGAGATATCAGTAGTTAACAAATGAGAAATCACTGATTACTCCTGCAAATGATTGTAAGCAATGTCGAATGGGATGTCTAACTTACTTCTCAATTGTAATTCAATCTGTTAACACCTCAAATTCAAACATTTTCTCCTTCTTAATAAAATGGCAGCCCTGTGCATAAACGTTCCTACACGCGCAGGGTTCGGGGAAAAGTATGCATGGTATGCAACCTTACTGTGCATTTCGGAAGAGGATGTTTCCAAAACTCAAATTCATGACAATTAGGTCGCAAGGCAGCAACTCTTACCAGTTGTGCCAAGGCTTCCCTTCTCCAACAGGAAATATTACAAGTACGAAAAATCAGGCATTGCTTATGAGCGGAATCATCACACAGATTCATCCGGAGATTTGCCAAATTTCATTCAAAATACCTCAGAAGCTTACCCTTTTTTGGACGTGATCTTTTTACTTCTGTATTCATACCATCAGCAATAAGAAAGCCAGAGTCATTCATAATCTTCATCATAATGATAGAGTCTTCCAAATCCTCAGTTTCATAAGTTACTTCACGACATTTTTCAACAACTTTGTCCTGTAGATACAGAGTAGACAATTATAGGAACAAACACAAATTAAGATGCTGACAAGAAAAAGTGCACATCTCATGAGACAAGAATTCAAGAAAAGGCACACAGTCTTTCAATTGCTTAAAATAGTCTATTTCTATGGTCAGATAAACTTCAGATGTCGGCTTAAATGAACTTAAACGCTCAAAGTGTCATCAAATAGAAACATTTGCAAAAGAAATGTGATTCATTAGGGTCTGTTTCATCCGTTTGGTGGCATGGAAGAAATGTAATGTACATGAAATTAATTTATCCACAAAATACATTAAAACAATATTACTTTATATATATAAAATACATTGAAGAATACAACTACTTTTAGTTAGGTTGACTAAAAATTTTCTTAGATTTCAGGTTTTCATTCGCGCCAACCAAACCGACCCGTCCTCATGGAATTTAATCTTAATACCCAAAATTCAGTTTTAAATATTAAGGCAACAATGAGCTTGAATGAATCGATCTGTCATTGAATAAAAAATTGAAACTGAATTAAGCTTAATCCAGCTACAAACAGCCCTAGGTCACAAACGGCACATTTGTAAACCAAAGTGACAAATCCCCAGCTAAAACGCTATATTGTTTACTATAAGCTGATGACAATAATTCCAACATATACTTATTCGAAACAAACCCACACGCTACCAGCTTTGCACCCATCACGAACACAGCTTTGCACCCATCACGAACACAGTGCTACAACAGTCGTTGCTTTGGACGAATGAGAGAGAAGAGGGGGTGGGGGAAAGGCGGGACCTTTGCAGAGACGAGATTGGGGATGGCGTCCCTGGTGTGCTGCTGGACGAAGAAGAGGCCGAGGGAGGGCTCGTTGGCCAGGTATCGGATCATCTCCGCCTTTCCCCCGTCGTTCACCTCCACGAACCCCTCCGCCGTGGAGATGTCCTCCATCTTCCCCCCGCAGCCCGTCGCTCATCACTGTTTCCTCGAGAGGTCGATCGACGCTGGTCGGAGTGGCCGGCCGAGACCGGCGGTTGGGACGGAATCACGATTGACCGACAACATTACCTTCGCCTTAGCGTCTGATTATTATTATTATTATTATTATTATTATTATTATTATTATTATTGTTATTATTATTATTATTATTATTATTATTATTATTATTATTATTATTACCGCCGCTTCTAAACGAGCGAGCAAACCGAGTTCAGCTTGAATTCAAATTCGACTCAAATAGCTCGAAGCTCGTTCAATCTCTTCTTGAAATCGAAGAAACTTTGAATATATATACTCGAAATCAACTTAAACATTTTTTATGTTCTTTGAGTTCAACTCGTATTCAAATACATTAAATTATTTAATTTTAACGAGCTCAAAACTAGCTCGAAAACCGGCTCTAAATTAGACCCAAGCCTACACTTAATTAGGTCCAGGCCCATGCTCAATTTGTGCATGTATTTGACAAAAAAAGAATAATGCAGGATGACATTTTCCCAACTGAGCTATTGCTGTGTTGATATAATTTTGTTATTTTATTATATATAAATAAATATAACTAGTTACAATTAAACTAATTAATATATATATATATATATATTTATCTTGAATTTTAATTTAGATCGTGTGATTACAAAGACGACCTAGATTTAATAATAAAAAAGCATCCTCACCACCATTCTTTAATACGTAGTTATAGTCAATAATATTATTTATTTATGATTTTAAATTTATTTTAAATATACAAATGATATTATGTATATTATTATATTATATTATTGAGTCGAGTTCGAGCCGAATTATAAGTCAATTTCGAGTAGAGTTCGAGTTATAACCTAGTTGAGTGGAATCGAACACAACCTTGCCTAAGCTCGACTCGTAGGATTCGAGTTTGAGTCGAGTTCAAGCTCGAGCATTTAAATATAGAGTTTCGAGTTGAGTCGAACTGAGTCAAACGTTAAATACTCACGAGGTGGCTCGCTCAATTAATAGCTCTAATTATTATTATTATTATTATTATCATCATCATCATTATTAGAGTTGGTTGTGGAATGCCTGCATTTATTATATATATATATATATATATATATAGGGGATTTGCTGTCTTGCATTTTCCAGCCGTTGGATTTTATCCAACGGCTGGAATTCTTCCCTGCCCCCCGGCCCTCCCTCCCTCCCTCCCCTGCTTTCACCCCCACGCTGTGCCCCTTGCCCCGCCCCGTGCCCCTCGCTCCGCCCCACTCCCCTTGGTCTGCCCCGCACCCCTCCCCCGCCCCGCCCCCACCCTTCCCCCCTCCCTGCTTTCACCCACCCCCTCCCCTGCCCCTCTGTTTTCGGTTCCTCTGTTTCTCCATCACTGCGGCGCAGCATAGCCGGCGGAAGGCGTCGGCTTGGGAGTCACGTGAGTAGGCAGTTATAGCACGGCCGGCGGTGGTGTAGGTGACGGCGGCGGTGAACTCACCGGCGGTCGCGGTGGTAGGGAAAAAGCAGAGGAGAGGGGCGATCGTTTGGGGGTGAAAATAAGGGGGGCAATTTCGTAATAAAAACTTGACTCATCCCCGACTCGAGTCAATATTACAAAATAAATTATATATATATAAATATAATAATTTTATAATAAAAAGTTAACTCACTCCTAACAAGAGTCAAGTTTTTATTAAGAAATTATTTTTATATTTTTTAAAATTTATTTCGTAATATTAACTCTAGTCGGAAGTAAGTTAATTTTTTATTACGAAATTATTTTATATATTTTTTAAATTTTATTTTTAATATTGACTCGAGTCGGGATGAGTCAAGTTTTTATTATGAAATAAAATTTTAAAAAATAAACTAATTCTGTCAATTTAAAAAAATAAATTTATTTCGTAATATTGACTCGAGTCGGTAGCGAGTCAAGTTTTTATTACGAAATTATGTTACATATTTTTTAAATTTTATTTCTTAATATTGATTCAAATAGGGAACGAGTTAAGTTTTTATGATAAAATTATTATATATATATTTTTAAAAATTTATTTCATAATATTTATTACAGTTTTGATCGAGTCAAGTTTTTATTACGAAACTACCCATGCCCATTTCCTTTTAGACTCAAGTCAATATTTTGAAATATATCTTGAAAAATATGAAAAAAATATATTAAAAATACCATAACATAAAGTAATCCATTATAACTTGATTATTTTATTTTATGGTATTTTACTATATCTGTTTCACATTTTTTGGGATATATTTCGTAATATTGACTCGAGTCAGGGGCGGTCAAGTTTTTATTTCCATCTTGACTTGAAATATTTAAATTTGAGTAAGGTGTGAGTCAAGTTTTTATTACAAAAATTATTTTATATATTTTTTGAAAATTTACTTAATATTATTAACTTGAGAAAACAAGGTTGGTGAAGAAAAATGAAATAATGGCAATTTTGTAATAAAAACATGACTCGCTCCTGACTTGAATCAATATTATAAAATACATCCTAAAAAATACAGTAAAATGCCATAAAATAAATTATTCGATTTCTAATGGTTTATTTTATTTTATAGTATTTTACTTTATTTTTGTCAAATTTTTTAATATGTATTTTATAATATTGACTCGAGTCGAAGCGAGTCAAGTTTTTATTACAAAATTACTTTATTTTTTAATTTATTTTATAATATTGACACGAGTTGAGATCGAGTCAAGTTTTTATTATGAAATTATTTTATTTTATTTTCAAAATTTATTTCTTAATATTGACACGATTCGAGAGCGAGTTAAATTTTTATTACGAAATTATTTTATTTTATTTTTTAAATTTTATTTTGTAATATTAACTCAAGTGGAGAGTGAGTCAGGGGAAAATGACTCGATTGCAATTTTGTAATAAAAACTTCACTCGCTCCTGATTCAAGTCAATATTACAAAATAAATCCCAAAAAATATAAAAAATACAGTAAAATAACATAAAATAAAATATTCTAGTTCTAATGGATTATTTTATTCTATGGTATTTTACTCTATTTTTTCACATTTTTTTAGATTTATTTCATAATATTGACACAAGTCAGGCTCGAGTCAAGTTTTTATTTTAAAACTACCCCTCTCAAAAAATATGAAAAAATAGGGTAAAATACTATAAAATAAAATAATTCATTATAATTCGATTATTTTATTTTAATTTTTAATTTTTTAATATTTTTTGGGATTTAGTTCGTAATATTGACTTGAGTTGGGAGCGAGTCAAGTTTTTATTACCAAACTACCCCTGCCCGTTTTCTTCTCCCCGCCACTGCTCTGTTCTCCCCTATTTTGCCGCACCATCCCACCACTGTCGACCTCGCCACTGGCTACCCGTTTCCAGCCAGCTACTCCGCCGTCCAGTCCGTCGCCGACTCGCCGCTGCCTCCCTTTCTTCCCCCTCTCCCTACTATTTTCCTTCTCGACCACCTATTGCCGCCCACCTTGCACACGTCGCTGCCGACCACCAACCCCAGCAAAACCCTTCGGCGACAATCCCTAGCCTCTTCCCCGGGTGACCCAAGGCACCACCACAAAACGAGGGGTACCAATTTGGCGCAGCAAACCGGGTTGGGTGGCGGCAGGGCAGAAATGAGGGGTGTGGCGGGGGGCCGAGCAGGGGGGTGGGCGAAGGGGGCGACACAGGGGTGGGGGAGGAGAGGTGGCTTGCGGCGGGGAGGGGGACGAGGTGGGCGCGGATTAAACAGAGGGGGGGGGGGGGATTTGGTGTGGGGGAGAGGGGGAGGTGTGGGTGGCTTTAATGTCTAGCCGTTGGATGACAATCCAACGACTGGGATACAATTGAGGGATAGCCAAGGTGGCTGTGCTGCAGCACAACCACCTTTTCTCCATATATATATTAGAATGTGTCGATTATATATTACTCAGTTTAATAAAAACTTAGATAAGATGTACCCGTAATTTATACCATAGATAAATTTTAATTTTGTAGACTCTAATAAATGTCACCCCTATGTATGATTTATATTTACGTTGTTGGATATACACTCTACTTAATTTTAAAGATGGATTTTAATTAAATGAGAATATAATTATAATAATTTATTTTTATTTTATTAAATTTTGATTTGTTAGAACTCTTACTTTTAATCAAAAGCCTACTGAATTCTCTATAAGAATAAATTTTTTTATAAATTTTAAGCTTTCTTTTTTTGTTCGGTGAGTCACACCCCCACCTTTACAACAAACAATTTATCAAAAGAAAAGAGGAACCAAGCAGTATGTTAGACCCATTCATCCTTTTTTAGATACATTTATTTTGTTATATTTTAATTTCTGTACACACTCTACTAATTTCCGTTTCAATACTTTTATTTTTTCTCAAACCTCTTAATATCGCATCATTATATGCGTATTTAATATTTATGTCATATATTTAGAATTATTAGTTCCCTAAGGGTGAGTAAGGAAAGCCAAGACAAATAATAGAAAAATAATTTTTACCATCAATAAGACAAATATGAAAAGACGCGATGTAGGTTTTTGTATTGTTACAAAGAAGTCCTTAATATAGACTAAAAGACTAAATAAATAAAAATTGAACGTAAAAATAATGTATATATATATATATATTATAGTTTAAAAAAAGATTAGATGGAGCCAACCCCTATTTCATGACATGAGTGAAGAACATAGTTGGAGAATGTAAGTATAATATGATTCTCATGATAACCCTACTCCCATTTTGATGTCATCTCATCTCTTCCTGAAGTACTACCCTTTGGAGGAGCAGCTTCACCTTTAATTATCTTTTTTCCTGGAAAATCATCATTTTTATATAATAAAAATCACAGAAGCGAATGGAGTATTTTATGACCAATCTACCAAAAACTAGCTAAAAAACATGTACGTAGTAAACTTTCTCATGACGTCGTATGAAAATTGCCTTACTAGTAAACTAGAGTTCCCATGTCCATATTTTGTTCCTCGTAATTTGTTTTGGACAGGCAGATCTTTGTTTGGATCCATATGTCGGGATATCATTTTAATCTTATAATTTTGTTTCTCCCACTTGTCATAGCTAATGTGTTACTAATTAGATTTATATGACAAGAGCACACCGGCACATCAACAATATTAATATCCCAATCCTAATTATGAATTTTGATAATAGCAATTGCATTGATTAATTATCAATGACCCAGACGTTGTTGGCAACTTCTGAACAAAGTCTAAATTGTGCTGTGAATATCCATGGCCATGATCTGATGTGAAAGAAAGAAAGAACGACTAATTTGTTGATTCATTTGCTTGATGATCTTCTACCTTTCGACCACAATTTATATGCATCAATTCTGCACGCTTTAGCCGATATAGGTAATTAAGAACATAAGTTGTAGGTAGTAGTCATCCATCAGCGTGCACTTGCCGTCTCTCACCAACTAAAGCCAATGACCGACATTTAGTAGCATTTTTTTTTCGGTCGGTGTCCTCATATTCATTCCATTTTGGTTTTGTAGTTGTTAACTTAATTGTATGGATTATTATCTCTATGTTTAAGTTTTTCTCAAATATATTTTTATGTACATAGCTCATGTTGGGAAAAAAAATTTCGAGTTTTCTTTTTAAAAAAAAATTCCTAGTCATCTTGGAATTTGGGTGGACATGCATATGATTAGGGTTGCTAATTGAGCGAGTCAGCTCTTGAATATTTAGTGTTCAGCTCGGCTTGATTCAACTTAAAACTCGACATTTAAATATTTGAACTCAAACTCGAATCTTACAAGCCGAGCTTAAGCAATGTCGTATTCGACTCGACTTGACTCGGTTATAACTCGAACTCGACTCGTGGCTCAACTCGAACTCAACTCATGGCTTCACTCGAACTCGACTCGATAAAATAATATAATAATATAGTTTTTATATTTATATATATATATATATATATATATATATATATATATATACACATACACACACACACAATATAATAACAAAAAAATGAGATAGTTGAGAGGGTAAGTATTCAAATTGTTGACCTCAAGGTTATGAGTTCAATCCACATTGATTTTTTTTTAAGTGAGGGACTTTTGACTTTTAATCGAGCCGGTTTCGAGATCGAAAAATTAAACAGTTTAAGTGTATTCGAGCACAAGTCGAGTTCGAACACATAAAAAATAATCGAGTCAAACTCGAGCATGTATGCTCAAAACTCGTTTGATCTCGAATCGAATTCGAACGAGTTAGAATCGAGTTAGAACACAAATTGAGCTCGGCTTGCTCGATTAACATCCCTACATATGATGTGGTTCCTATCAAATGTTTGCCGGTTGTCACTTTTACCCGTGGGATAAAAAAACAATAAATTGAATATATTATGAACTATTCAATGAAAGACTTGCATTGTGCGTACATATGTAATACAAGGATGAAAATTGACCTCAACAAACAATCACAACCACATTGACCGGCGACAAAAATGTAAATAATTGTTCATGCTATGTACAATGTAGCAATGATCAAGACAACAAATAAAAAATGGATTAGGAAGACAAATGAGGGTAGGGTGTCATATACAAGTTGTAACCGATTATGTTAATGCGTGAAGATCTCTAATGCCAAACTCCCACCAATATTAATTAGTAATTACTCAAATATTTTTGACATATAAAGCAATGTATTGCAAGGTAACTATAAGCTTGATCAAGATCAAAGTGACTCCTTCCATATTCCATATTCTCGTGAAATACTGATTTAGTTAAGCTTGAATATTGATTGTCAATCGAAATACAACAATATTGCGAACATTTAAGCTCCTTGTTGGGTGTGATCATGAGTCCATAACCAAATAAAGCTTCTCTTTATAAGAGATGATGGGGAAATTTTTTAGAGATGCATACTTAAAAATCACCTTAATTTAAGCTGCTATCAAATAATATCAATCAATCATGAGAAATTACAAATAATACAACATAATTGCATTTAATTTGTTGGGCATTGTTCACATTTTCGATTTTTTTAGAAATGGAGAGTCATGTTTTCGTGGTTACTATGCTTTTTTTTTGGTGGCGTTTCCTAAGTCGTATCTAAACTATGGGGCATCTTTAAATTATTTTTTAGGATCTGGTGAACCAACGGAGATGAGGATTGAAGACACCTTGTATATAAGGCAAAAGAATCAAACTTGAAAATGCCAATTGCCAAGTACTTTTTATATTATGAAAAAAACAATATGCACAATAACAACAATATGAAAAAACTACAGAAATTGGTATATATTTTTATATATTTTGTAAATGTTGTTAAGTAGGAAGTAATAATAAATAATACCAATAATTTAGCACATAAATTATACCTTCCATGTTGGGTGAAAACTACCAAGTCAACCTTCATCCCAAGCATTAAATTCTTATCCTTACGTATATATGAATTATATTATTGTCCTTATATATATCTTCGTCATCCCTCCCTCATGCTCGTTCATAAATCATTATACCCTCTCCCTTCAAAGTTCATCTCTTTCAGATCTCCCACCCTGTCCTCCATCAAAGCTATTCTCCATTAACCAACACCAATCCTCAATTCCCTGCTTCCTCCTCCTCCCCGGCCTGCCATGGCCTGCTGCTCCTGCTTTGCATTCAAAAGAAGCAGATCCTGGACAGCTCCAGATGTACAAGATCACCACGTTCAAAACCTTCCCAATGAATCCAACAATGGTGGGAAGAGCTGCGTGAGAAGGTTCCAATGGGAGGAGGTTGTGAGGATGACCGGGAACTTCTCCAGAATCATTGGGGAAGGTGGGTTTAGCACAGTCTACCTGGGCTTCGTCCTTCATGGCTCATGTGTCGGCCAGGTCGCAGTGAAGGTTCACAGAAGCAGCGAGCGGCTCCACCGCGCGTTCAAGCAAGAGCTCGATGTTCTCATGCATGTCCGCCATGAAAACATCGTCAAACTTCTTGGGTATTGCGATGATAGGGGTAAATGAATCAGCTTCTCAACCATCATGCTTTTACTCTGTTCTTTATTTGTTTTCTGATCTGTGAACAACCCTGCTTTGATCAGAGGAAGGAGTTCTCGTGTTTGAGCTTCTCAGCAACGGAACTCTACATGACAATCTTCGTAGCAATGGCAGCTTGTCATGGCCCAAGAGAATGTCTATTGCCTATGAGGTAGCCAGAGCAGTCCACCATCTCCATGAAAGCTGCGAGCTCCAAATTGTGCATTGTGACGTCACCTCCTTGAACGTCCTTCTCGACTCCAACCTCACCTCCAAACTCTGTGACTTCGGTTTCGCCAAGATGGGCTTCTCCTCCACCATTCTCCCCTCCTCGGCCAACCCTGTCATGGGCTCCCCGGCTACCTAGACCCCTACTACCTCAGAACTGGGATCATCTCCAAGAAGAACGATGTGTACAGCTTTGGGGTGCTGGTCATGGAGCTCATCACGGGGTTGAAGTCTTTCTGTGAGGAGAGGCAGCAGCTCTTGACGACCGCCATGGCCGAGATTCTTGGAGAACCGACAAGGGCTGTTGAGGTGGTGGATGGGAGGTTGGGGGCGGGTTTGATAGGGAGGAAGCAGTGGCCATGGCTGCTCTGTCGGCAGCTTGCTTGGACCTGCAACCGAGCTTGAGGCCGACCATGGCCGAAGTGTTGAAGATTATGGAGCAAAAGGTTTCATCTCATTGTTTGGAGAAAGATTGGGAGAAAAGTTGATGTTTGCATGTTTCTAAGAGAGAATTATTCTGTCCCCAATATCTATGTATTCACACATACCATAGACAAGGTTTTGGTTCTCATTTGATGTTAAAATCCTTGATTTCCATGTAAAAAAGTGATTAGGAAAAAGTCATATGATTACATTATGAATATTATTAGTAAAGGAATTGTTTTGGAAGGAGTAATTAATTGATATTTTTGTCCAAAGTAATTATATATATTATACGTTTTAATCATTCATTAATCGCCATCATAATTGTTATAAAGTAAAAAAATAACTTGAGGGGTGTACAAGGGCTGCAATTATTAAAAACAACTTCGCTTAATGTTGCATATACAATAATATTGCTATTATAAATATTAATCTAGTGAAAAAGTTAAAACATAAGAAAAAAGAATTTATTGGATTAGCCAGGTCCTCTATTGATGAATTCCAAGTGGGAGTCAGCCGCCTTGAACATTCTCCAAGGAGTCCATTATTTAATCATTCGTTTTTTTCATATGCCTAACTGAAACAAATGAGGCCAGATGCAGATTTTGGCTTGTACTGACTTCTTAGCCCTTTGATTAATTCATGTGCCTCATATTCTTCTTATTTTGATAGAATCCAAAGTTCAATTATTTAATCTCGCTCATAACAATGACCTTACATGACTTTGGCCAAAAAAAAGACAATGACCTATAAATTGCCTACAGTCACAATTGGGTGCCCTTCTTTATAAGCTGCCATCTTTCTCCGAACTGGCTTTGCCATCCTCTTTTTTTTATTGGCTCAATACTGGGCATTCACATATTCCACGTCTCTTTTATCGTCTGTGGTCAGAAATATGAGTTCCCAAAAGAAAATTTCATTCACGTTATTGCTTCGAACGTCAAACTTTGTCATTCTTCGCTGGTGCATCTTGCTGGTTGAGTAATGTCTAGTGATTTCTTGTCTAAGATAGAAGAAAAGGCAAGCACCCAATAATGCATGGGAATGGGAATGCTTGTATTGGCTGGAAGTTTGGTCCACAATACTGTGGCCATTGAATTTGGTAGCAAGAGTGCAAGAGACATCCTTTTCCACATCCAGACTGTCCTCCTTTTCCATAGCATATATATATGTGAAAGCTTTCTTCTTTGTGCTGCAATATTAAACCATATCTTTCTCAGTGTTGATCTGATTGTCAAAGTATATAATATGCATGATTGAGCTCCCTCCCATGTGATTTTCATGTGCAAATTTTTCCTTTCTTCCTCTTCCACTCAATGTTTGATTGGAAATGATCTCGCTATGAGCCATTAACAAAGTGTTTAGAAACCTTAGAATATAGGAGGAATGCTGGAGCCGCAATAACTTACAAGGAACCTATTCATGTGCATGCAATAGATTGAACTGTTGGGGGCCTTTTTCCGGGTTGTCTTCACGTTCTCTCAACTCATACCTTGGAATACATGTTTGGTTGCATTCACCATATATACTTTCACAATTATGTGTATACGTTCAAAAATTATGTATGTATGTACGGTTTTGTCAGGATCTACAACCTGTTTTTTTGTTGTCTAATTAATTGAACATCAAGAAAATGGCAAACTCAAGTTGGAAGATCTATAAATTGGAGTTTTCCTCCTATTGATGATGGTGAACGACAAAGGAAGGAAGAAGTGGCAATGTCCAAATGAACAAAAACCCGAACACCTAAGTGCCTGGTTTTCTGATACCAGTTTCGGGTTAGGATTTTATCCACGTATTATTTTGTCTTGTTCGGGCCAGTCTCAGTCGGTTTGAGGTAGATTAGTTTTTAAAGTATGGGGCTTAGATGGTTATATAAGCATATTATAAAGGTTGATTATACCTGATATACAAATGATAACTTTAGTTATGTTATAGCAGAATATATGTTACGCGTGTATATGATGTATACAAGTTTTTGCTTGTGTTAGCCTAGGATTTTTTGGCTAAATCTAGGTTGTTTTTGTATGTAGTATTCATTTGGGCATTTTCAAGGTACCTCTTTTGTATATATTATAAGGATTTCGGACTACCAGTGTAACACCCCAATCCGGTTTACTCTCAACCCGGACCAGAATTGTTACAACGGATCGAACTACTCGTAAACCGATTAAGTTGGCTGACCTAAGACCTAATCGGCTACAACATACCCCTCTCGACGTCTCAAGATGGAATATGCCGCAAGTGCGCAACCAGTATATGAATGA
>JAURVB010008562.1:0-21171 GCA_033002965.1 Piper betle | reverse complement strand
AAGATGAATCTGCAGTTTCATACAACAGAGATTAGTAAAATAAAGCAATAAAAGTGGAGAAATTGGAAATAAATCATTAAACAGAACAATAGTATGCACTTCTATTTCTTCCTTGTCCTATTCCATGTGGTTGTGGTCGAGTACATGGGTTCAGGATTTATGTAAGAATAAATGAAATTCCTTCCAATTGAGCATAGAGGAAAATTAAATCCAGGCAGTCAGTCCACTAGTCCTTTAAGACTGGTAAAAAAAGTAATTCTCAACTGACGAAAATTTAAACCTCCCATGGAGGGTGAAGCACCATATAAGCCTAGCGTTTTACACTAAGACAGAAGCACATAAGACTAAAGCTACCAAAAGGAAAAATTGAGTTTGGACCACCAAATGCCTTTCAGAAACCAACCTGCCCCTTCTTTGTTTGGATTTGCGATAGGAAATGCAAGACAGCAGGCAATAGAATGCAGGCATTAGAAGGGTTAAGAAAAATACATACACATTCACAAATAAGATATAAGATGATAGAGGGTCCATTATCCAATGTGTAAATATAATATTTCATTCAAACCCAATTAAAATATAGACAAGGATTTGTAACTAGAATGAAAATAGCATAAAATTCATAAGGACAAGAAAAAACATCTTACAATATGGAAGAAATGACTGGACAGCAGCCAATAAAGCAGGGCAGACTACCTTCACAGGATGAACTTCCTAAATCAACCATAGATTGATAATATGTCAATGACATCATACATATGATATATAGCTAGAACTTAGTGTCATCTTGTATTTCCTAGACAAAAATAAAAAAAACAATAACTCTAAAACCCAAATAGTTGTAAATACATAAAGCATCAACCAAATTAAATATGGATAAAGGCCCCTCCTGATAACCACCTGCAGAGATCTTGCATCAGATTGAAAACCTGAAATAATCAACTGCCGTATTATTCTTGAGCATAGCAACCAGCGCTCACAGGTCAAATGAAGTTCATCTTCAGTTGAAACGCTAACAGGAAGATTTTTAACTAATGAAGAAAAGTTGTGCAGTAAAGATTGCATATCACTCTTCCAAAGATGCCAGCTATATTCAAATAAATGGGAAGATATCTGCAAAGATAAAAAAAATGACATCATATAAAAAATAGTTACATGGTACATTCAAACAGGAATGCAAGTCGGATCTGGCTGACCCTGGACAGAGTCAAACAATTAGCTAAAACTTGATAGGCTCATTCAATAATGGGGACACAGATCAAGGAGGGATAAGTTGCAAAACAAAAGGTGAAGCAAAAATCATCACTTGCCACAATGTAGTTCAAAGGCTAACTTGAAATTGGTAAGCCTTTTCAGTCACGAGGACATGCATCCACTGAACATTGAAAAAAGGCCAATGCACAATGTGGATCGAATCAGCATACTACTAATCTTTTCCTTTCATGACCTCTGCTTTTCAGGGCAAGGCATACATGCATGATACAACTTAGTACAACAACAAAAAGTAGATGTAGCTGAAAAACTGTATAGGTCAGTGGCACCATTGGAGACTACAACAAAGAGTAACACTGCATAAAATATTGCTTCTGGCAAACTTATATTCTAAATGAAAAACTCCTGAGTGGGTGAATATCATATAACTAGGACAGTTGCATAAAATTGTGGACAATAATTCTATGGAATCAATTCTCAAAATTCACAAGAAAGAAGTCAAGAAAATACCTCGGCAAAATTTTTCTGGTCACTAGTCAGACGCTTTGTTGATAATTCCTTTAAAGTCCGAAAGAGAACCATAAATATCCTGTGAGATGTAATAATATCTGCCAACTGAAGCTGTTGTCCTAAAGTAGAGAAGAGATCTGGCCTGAATGCCAATACATCAATGAGTGACATGCTGCCTGACAAGATATCTAGCTTAAATGAAGCGAGGGAAAAACCAAAAAATAATAAACAGCATACGTGAAGATAGCCTTAGCCTGTACACCAGCATGCTCAAAGTTCATATGCAAATTTGTCCACCCAAAACTTACGAAAGAAAAAACAAAACAAAATTTAAGGCAATCCCCCACACACTCATGCAGCCCTCCACCCCAGCCCTAGAAACAAAACCCCAGCTCAACCAACCAATGTCCTCAACCAACACACCAGGCGAGATTAGACCTTAAAAATTATAATTGATCACTAGCATAATCATAACTCTCTTGTATTTGTAAATAGATGACCCATGGGCTCTAATAAGTTGAGTTTTGGTGCAATTCAAAAGCAAATAGTACTTAATCAATTAATACATCTAATCTATAAGATTTCTTCATTCAAGCACAAGATTTATATCCTACGTTAAACCTTCTCTGCTTTCATTTAATTCCTGGTACAAGCAGGATCGCAGCATTCAAAAAAATTACCAGTCTTTCGGATAATCAATTCGAGCTATTTTTGACACAAGCACGGCAAGCTGCTGAGCAATCTGCAATTGAAAAAACAAAACTGAAAATTTTTATAAATTATCAAGCCAAACTCCCAAACAAAGGCCCAAAACACATGTACACTGGCTGGAAGAATATTCACTGCAAAAAACTAGACACACACATTTTAATTCATCAAAGATAGTGCAAACTATTGGCAACAACCTATAATAAAAAACACCTTACAGTACTTATTTAATCTTGCATGACACTATTAGTGACAACTACCTGGTAATTTTCTTCCTGCAAGTATAGAAGTAGTTTCTTCCGCAAGTGCATTTTTTCATCGCTGCTTATACCACTACAAGCACAGGAAAAGACAGGTCCTTAAGTATCAAAGACAAAAAGGTAAAAGTACATGTTGAAGATGCCCGTTCTGGTTTCTGTGTCTAGGCAATAAACACAATAAAATAAATTTTCTATGACATAGTAATTACAACATGGATACAATGATCCAAACAATTTACTCAAAGTAACAAACTAGAATGGGCTGCCGAGACATTAGCCATTATGTAGTGGCCCAAAAAACTCTACAAGGAAGACTTGTGCATCATAATGAATGCTATCATCATGAAAAATCAACATGTAATGTAATGCAATTGGTCCACTATTAATGGATTAATATGCAGCACTAATGGGTCAAGCATACAAAAGTACCAGTTGGCGTTAGATAAATCTGTAACATGACACTTCAGGAAGTTATCCTAGAGATAATAATAAAAGAAAACATTTTTATTCTTTCACGGTACTCTGTTTGTTGGCTAGCGCTCTGGCAATGACTAGAAATCAGCAGAAACTTGCACAAGAAGTCAACAACACTCTATCCGAGAAGAATTGAGTAGCAGATTGACACAAGGCATTCTCTTTTATTGATAAAGAAAGATGATAAAAAGGAACCGGGACGCTGAGTCGCTGACAGCTCAGAAGGGAATAATATTGAGCATCAAAGAAGTAGTAGATGATGAATGAAAAGAATGGTACCAAGCAACCAACCGTGACCAGCTGGTATTGCCCTTTTAAAAAATAGAAACTCAGACTTGACTCAGCAGGCTATGAAGTGCAATCTGTCAAGTAGGCATCGACTCCAAGATGACTCGAAGACATTTATACTAGTTTTCAGCACAATAGACAAATGGCAATATGAAATGAATATGTTCATAGACTAAAACTTAGATTATCAAACAAATAACTCCTATTACGTCTTATATTACCTTTAAATATTGCTTTAAGGAAGCTATAAGAAAGATAAAGATAATGAACTTTTTATAGTTTTTACTACTTGACGTGAAGAGTCAAATGAAGTCAATCATGGATTCTTGTCAATATAGAGTCACCTCATAGAGTATGCTTGAGAAGCCATTGAGTGGAGCCCACTTTGCAGTTTTTGGAATTATTATGAAGTTTTAAAATTATGCTAATTACATGCGGAGGAATAAAACGAAAGGAATCTAAGTGGATTGTCAAAATCAACATCCATATCCACAAACTCACAGCTAAAGAATAAAATTCCATTCACTAGCCCAAAATATTGCTCTAGGTATAAGATGTCTTTTAGACTAAGATACTTCTAAAGTATGTAAAAACACAGGACTAAAGGGACTAAGAAAGTAAATCCGATAGAAGCTACATAAATACTAATGATGAAATGGTAAATCAAATAATCTCCTAATAAATTTAAACTGGGAAAAGTAGAATACAAAAACCAAAAATAATGTTCTACATTCAGCAATCTCTTCTTTGGATCTTCAATGATTTATGCATCAGTTGACAATGATGAGTAGCGTATGAAGTAAATGATCAAATATAAAGAAACATACATTGAATCTCGCCTGTTTCTCCAGTAGCGATTGATACTGTTCTTAAAATAAACGGATGCCATAAGACGAACATCCACTTGATGAGATAGGTCCTTTGCACTTATTACTTCCTGCATGGCGTAAAACACAGGCATAAGCCCGGAAAGTCATTCTTGAATATATGGAAACAATATTAGCAATCATTGCTCTTGAGTTTATGATATTTACAGTTGAGCGATATACTTAGTATCAAACATCCTTCATTTTAAAGAAAATGGGAAAAAAATTCAGCTCAGCTAAGACTTTAAAAACAGAGAGAGAGAGAGGTAGATGCTTAAAAACTGAAAACAATAAAAAAATGTAGAGTTATTTTGCATTTCTTATGAATTCTTTATTCACACACTAAACGAGCTAAACTCCGAATTTCCTTGCTCCCACAAATACATTCTTAAAAGTTTGTATTCAGCACTGTACAAGCCACTACTGCTTATTTTAGGTTCTCTTCTTCTAATTAATTCTAAACGCAGCATTTGAAAAATATTTGACAATTCAAACACCAGGACCAGGGAGATAATACAATTCGTTCATTAATCGCGAACAACAGAAAACAACACTCTATTCCCCCATTGCAGCAGCCAAAGGCAGACAACTTTCACCTAGTATACACGCACAATTCCTTCCCCAATAAAAACTGTTGCATGCAATATACAAGAACCAATTCTTGAACCCTACACAGTACAGACAAACTATCGTTTTCCAGCAACACACTCCAGTTGGAAAATGCCAGCGGCAGCAATTCAACAAAATAAAAACGCAAGAATCAAGCTAACGCCCGCATCGATCCAGCTAAATCCATGCCATTCACGAACGTGATCTTCACACAAAGTACGATCCTCATCGGCAATAGAACAAGAAGATTGGGCACACAAAAAAAAGAGGGGAAATCGTACCATGAGGCAGGAGCAGAAGCCGGGGCGGCTCTCGCACTGAGCGAGGGCGGACTCAGCGGGGCAGCGGACGGAGGGGTCGGCGCTGAGGAGTTGAAGAGGAGGGAGTAGATCGTCGGGAGGTCGGCGGCGGAGAGAGCCATCGGCCGCAGATCTCCGGCAGCGGGCGGGTAGGGTATGCGATCGCCGATGGAAGAGGGTGGAAGGAAATGGGTCGGAGTTCCAAGGAAAGGTGTACATGTTTCTTTTTTACCTAAAAAGGGAAAAAATTGAAATTATCTGCTGACGGGAGAAATCAGGTGTAAATTACCCAAATAAAGTCAAATTTAAAATTATTTTAAAGATAAATGATTTAGTTTAGTTTATAATTTTTTTAAGAAAAACAAATTAACCCTCAGCGAGCCGCGGCAAACCCGGCCCTGTTGGCCTATGGTTGTTGCCATAACTAGGTTTCATCGATCAAAGCGGTCAAAGTTAACCCTTCTGATCTTTTTTCCAGGTTAGAGATCAACTAAATTGAGCCTATTTTTGATAAAATCTTAATGGAGTGGACAAGATTTTGGCCACTCCCACCGTCCATTTAAAGTGGTACTTTTTTCATTTTTAAGCTTGGATAGAGAGATAATTACGGGCAGCAAGAATTTGAAGCTGATGATGCCACTGAGAGTGTGCGAGAAGGCGGCCCAATTCATTCTCAAAAGTGGGGAAAAAATCACTAACAGTTTCAAGGTTTATAGTTTTGTAACAATTCAATCCAAAATCGATCAATTACAATTAAAGTTAATATACCCTTATTAACATATTAGACTAATTAAAAGATATAACATTAAATTATTTTTCTCGTAAAAGAAAAGAGTTTTGAAAATGTCCGCTAATAAGAGAATTAGGGTTGTTAATTAAACAAGCCAACTCGTGAGCGTTTGGTGTTCGACTCGACTCGAAACTCGACATTTAAATACTCGAGCTCGAACTCGACTCAAACTCCGAATCCTTCGAGCCGAGTTTGAGTAGGTAGTGTTTGACTCGACTCGACTCGGTTATAACTCGAACTCGATTCAAAATTGACTCGTAGCTCAACTCGAACTCGACTCAATAAAATAATATAGTCTTTATATAAATAAATATATATATATATTAATAAGTTTAATTGTAATTAGTTATATTTATTTATATAGAATATAATAACAAAGTATTGAGATAGCTTAGATGGTAGGTATTCAAGTTGAAGCCCTGGAAGTTGTGGGTTCATCCACACGGTTCATTTATTTTAGTGAGTTACTTTCCACTTTACAATCGAGCTGGTTTCGAGCTCACAAACGAGCTGGTGAAATTAAACAGTTTAAGTGTATTTGAGCTCGAACAACATAAAAATATTTAAGCCGAGCTCGAGCATGCATATTCAAAACTTGTTCGATCGTCGAGTCAAGTTTGAACACAAGTTAAGTTTGGCTCGCTCGCTCGTTTAGTAGCCCTAAAGAGAATCATGCATAAATTACCTAAAAATATTCAAACTTTAAGAATTGTTCATAATATATATCTTTTATTTTACATAATGGTTTACTTTTGGATTGTATATTTTTTTACATATAATTCTTCTATTTTTGTAACTCTACAAATTAACTGAAGCAACATGCATGCAATTTGTAACATATACTTAATAATACTTATTCGGAGGAATAAAGTTATATATTTCAAAATTTCAATTAATATATTATTAATTGTCACTTACCTCAAGTTTTGATCTTATAACATTGTGATGGAACACAAAATTAAGATGACGAGAATTTAATCTCACATCTAATATTTATTGAAGTAAGATCTTATTTATTAATGAGAATGAACTATAGACTTTTAACTTTGGTTAACTACTTTTGAAAAAATAACTTAGCCCAATAATTTATACTTTGGGTTAGGTCATTATAGGTAATATCAAAACAACCTAATTCCGTGTTAAATAGTAGGCTGGACTAGTGACTTTGGCTAGCCTTCCGGTCACAAGCTAGAAAAGGGTGTGGGCCAGGGCTAGCGACGAGCCAAATGTTGAAATTTCAAGGACAAAATATTTAAAGTGAGTGAATTATGAGATCCATCAACATATTACTATAAATCTTCAACTTCAGTTAACCTTTGGTAGATTTTTCTTACAACAATAGTTACCAGGTTACCAGGCAAGCATTGGTATTAAGATCGTTTGAGGCAAGCATTGGTATTAACATCATTTGAAGCATTGTATGGAAGATTTTACAAATCACTATCTTGGATAGTGAACCTACGGTGGTTGGACCAAATATGGTTCGAGAATCTCAAGAAATTGTGGCACAAATAAAGAAAAGAATGAAAATAGCTCAAAATCGACAGATGTCCTATGATGATTTGAGATGTTAAGAACTCGAATTTAAGGTTAATGACTTCATATTCTTTAAGGTGCCACCTTCAAAAAGAAATATGAGATTTAGGAAGAAAGGAAATCTTAACCCTGGGTATATTAGATCATTTTCTATTTTCAAGGGGGTGGTTGAGGTAGCTTATGAGTTGGCTTTGCCTCCACATTTGTCAGCAGTTCATCCAGTATTCTATATTTTTATGTTGAGGAAGTATATTTCAGATTCATCTCATATTATCAATTATAGGAGATTGAGTTGCAATCAAACTTGTCTTATAAGGAGCAAGCATTGCGTATTCTTGACTATCATGAAAAAACTTTGCCATAAGGTAGTGAAATAGTTCGGGTACAATGGGGTCGTAGAAGTGTCAAGGAATCCACTGAGAATTGGAAGATGATTTTCGGAAGTCATTCTGGCTTGTTTGAGGTTTCGGCTTTGGGTTAAGGTTTTTTCTTTATTATTTGCCATGCAGTGCATTTGTATTATGAGTGTCGTTCTCGATTCTTGGGAAATTTGCGAGGACGAAATTTTTTAAAGAGGTGAGTTTGTAAAATTCGTGCCTTATAATTTTATTTGTTGTTTGGTTTGGTTTGGCTTTTGGTTTGATTCACTTTACCTTTTGGTTTGGTTTGGCTTTTGGCTCTCGGTTCTAAGGAAAGTTGGTGCTTTTTGTGCCTTGGTTTGGAAGGTTTTGGCTCATATGGGTGCCCTATTTGTGTGGTTTTGTTTGACATGCATTGTACTTTAGAAGTAATCACACGTTAGAGTAGTCATTTTGGAGGGGAGTTTTAGTCATGCATTTAGTGTCAAAATGCTATCAAATACCTATGTTAATAAGATCTTTACACACCACACTATTTTTTGATAGTTTTTTACTTTATCTATGTGACCAGTTTGACTTTACATTCATTTAAAATTTTCTTTAATGTTGTACCGTTACAAAAGTCATAAAATATGTGTAAGTACAATTTAATTAGAGTCATAGAAATGTCATGAGGTATATCGATGGGTTGTGTGTATTAATTGTGCATGCATTCATATACACCTTTTAAATTCCCTATACCAAGATTCATTATCTTTTCATTTTTCTCTGAAAAATATTGCCTTAATAACACATCTTTTACTATAAATTTCAAATCATATTGCTATCACATTCCACATTTTGTTGAGTTTTTCCAATATTGTCGTCCACCAAAGTTCACCAAAATTTTCCATCAAAGTTAGTTGCACGTCGAGGTCTCATACATCAACTATACTTTTAAGTACATATTTATGTCATCGAATATGTGGTGAGCTATTATTCTTTTGAATGTTTTGTTATTTACTCGTCTACTTTTTTCCTCTAATTTGATGAAAGTTTATAACTTTTGACCAGATCAAACCTTGATATTGTATACCTAAAGTTATGGTTAAATCTTCTATTTTGGTGACTCTTAAACTATTATTTTATTATTGTTCTTTTTCATTCATTTATGTTATATTTTTAATCATATGTTATAATCCATAAATATATATAATAATTGATTTAAATGAATCTTATCTGGTTCGATCACGCATTCTCACGCATGCATTACATAAATTGTATTAGATGTTGAATTGGGTTTATTAATAGGTTGCATGGATTGAGCTCGCCGATAGATTGCTTGGAGCTTTAAGACTAGGTACATTTAGGACTCATTTCTTACTTTACATTTATTTGATGGGTGTGTTATTTTATATCGTAAGACAAGTTAATTGGTGGTTTTATCGCAACCCATTTAATTTGGGTCATTGAGACGTCATGTTTAATTAACCCTTAAGGATGAGATCTCTTTATTTGTTTTCGAAAACTAAAAGATTCGTCGCAAGTTGCCTTCTTCTTGATGTTTATTAATATTATTATTCTCTACCTAAGTTTACTATTATTATATTATATTTTTACGATTTTTAGAGTGGGAGATTATTGGAGATTGTTTTTGGTAAGTCCTATCTCTAGAGGTAAGTCCCACAGAGCGACCTGTTGAGGAGTCCAGTTGTTTCATTGTTGATAGGATCAATGCAACACTTTACTTTCTCTTTTTACTGCATTATTTTCACTTTTACATCTATGAGCTTCTCACACGCAGAAAAGTGTAGGGTTATAATTACCATATTTTGCGTCTTATGCAGTGACTGTAGTGTATTTGGCTTGTATTTAGAATTCATAGGAGAGGACCATGGTAGAATTGGAGAGGATAGGAAAAAGGGTGTTGCCCAATTAGTTGCTGGTCACAAGCCGGTGTAGTTTCCATTTTGAGTGTTGCAATAGCACACAAAAATAAGATGACGGGGCTATTTTTGAGTCATTGTCGATGGCACAAGTGGTGATAGCTTGTGTCTGGTCAGCGACGCCTTCTTCATCAACACCATGGGCAAAATCAGAGTAATCTTCTCTCGATAGAATTTATTCTTCAGCTTCTGTATCAGGATCAATCTCCTTCACTGGTGGTTTAATGGTTTAATCTTCATGGGCTTGATGGGTGGCAGTTTGTCTGCGACTTCTGATCATAGTTTTAAATATGAGACTTGATCGGTCGATCCAACCCAGTATTCAGGTACCGGAATCAAATCCGATCTGGTTCAGTCTATTGGATTGCTATGCAAGCGAACCGAATTTATTTGGCCCATTTTTTACTAAAATCGGGTTAGACCAAGACTATACAAGAAATACCCCGTCCGAACCGGTTCGATTCAGAGGGTTAAGAGAGATGAAAATAATTCTCTTGCAGTGGTGGTCGGTGGGTTTTGAACGGATGAAATGTGCAGATCCAACGACCAAACTATTCTTTGACTTGGTGCACTATAGTCATGTTAATAGTAATAATATTTATGTCCTTATCATTATAAGTAATTAATAAATTAGGTGTGATAAAATGATAATAATTCTTCCTAATTGCTTAAATATCATATTAATGCAAATTTTTAATTTTTAACATATAAAATAAATAAATTATGACTAATAATGAGACTTTAAATTTTTATAAATAACTGTGTAATTTATTTTTTAATCTGATATAATGTATTAAATTCGGCTGAACTATATATATTGCATATCGGCTAAAAATCAAATATAATGACAGGTACAATATTTAAAACTATGCTTCGAACTCATGATCAATGCAAGGGAAAACTTGGGAGGGGAAAGAACGGACACTTTTATATAAAAAGACAAGGGATATGCTTAAATCATGATCATAAAATGGAGCCTTTTTACATGCCGTAAAGCTGTTTATTTAATATATTGAAGACAAAACTTATGTTAATTACAAATTAAAAAAATTGAAATGATTTTTAATAAAACTACCCTTTCCTCCACCGTTGGAAAAAAAAAAAAAACCATTACCACTAGAGAAGCATTGGAGTGGCATGGCAGCTCCGCCCCAACTCCCACCATAACTAAGGTTTGGCTGGAATGGCGGACAACCGTGAGAAAAAGGGGCGATATTGTCTAAAATCATCTAAAAATCTTCCATCTGTAATTAAAATAGATTTTATCTCTAATACATAGGGGTGTAAATGAGCCAAGTTGAGTTTGGATATTTTTGAATTTGACGTGATTTTTGACAAATATGTTTGAGATTGTTTTAAGTATTTGATAAGCTTTGATGTATTATAGGTCGAGCCAAACTCGTCTAAAATTTATGATATTTGAGTTTGGCTTGCGTTTGATTTATTATGTTTTTTAGCCGAGCTCGAGTCTAGCGAATATTTGTGTTGGCCATTGCTTAACTTATATAAGATCAAAAAAATTTTCCAACACTATGTAAGTTAAATATGACCTTAATAATATTGACAATACGAGTCGAGCTGATTATTTTTTTAGAATTTAAGTTTCGAGTAAAAACAAGCCAAACAATCGATAGCTCAATCTTTGTTCGTTGTTTAACGAACTATTTATTTTCAGCCGAATATTTTTTCCAAGCACGAATTCAAACTTAAACAAGTCGAACGTAAAATACTTACGTGTAGGTTTGACTTATTTACATCCCTACTCATAAATCAAATAAATAATATTTAGACCCAAATATGTAAAAAACTCCATAAATTGACATCATCTGTACGATTTAGCTACCCAACGTACAAGACGTTGTTTTAGCTATTCACCTTTCATAGTTGTACACCGTATGAAAACCGTCTCTATGAAAGGTGAACAGATACAATAAGATCTTTTACGAAAAATGTGCATGCAACTTTCGCGGTTATACAATAAAATCATTTTTTGGTAAGAAAACTCCCTTAACAAAGTTACTTTTTATTGTAATTCATGTGTATGGCACATAAAATATACACATGAAATGTGATGAATTAATAAGATACAATATCATATGGTGAGTTTTTACAAACTCCAATGAAACTATCTAATTATGTTAATGTTAATTAATTATTATTATTCCATATTAAAGTAATGAGTTATTTGCATTCTTGTTGTTTGTAATGCCATTGCATCAATGGTTGATTATGCCCTACGTTCATTTCAGCCATCCCAAACATTTACTTAATTTAATGATTTCAAAGTTACTTTTGATTATTTTTATAAAATAGATGAATTTAAGAATCCAATACCGTATTGAATTTCAAGACTCTTACAATATGGTACAATTACACCCTTGGTGGCTTTAGAAAAAGTTAAATGCCTTAGTTAAATAGCGTCATGTAAAAAATTGAATTACACATATGCAGTTGATTAAGTAATCATTAGCTTCATTAATCGGTATGCCACAAATTATAAATTTCACTTATTATCATGCTATTCTTCCAGAAAAAATATCACTACCATTCTACCTAGAATGGTAGTGATATTTTTTCTGGAAGAATACATGCTAATAAGTGAAATTTATAATTTGTGGCATACCGATTAATGAAGCTAATGATTACTTAATCAACTGCATATGTGTAAACAAAATAAAACAACGCTTTTACACTGAGGCTATTTAACTGTTATTCTAAAGCCACCAAGAAAAGGGTAGTACTTACTGCCAAATTTAAGAGTCTTTAAATTCAATACGCTATAGGATTCTTAAATTCATCTATTTTACTCAAAATAATCAAATAGTAACTTTTGACATACATTAAATTAAGTATTAGTGTTTGGATGGGCTGACATGAACGTAGGGCATAATCAATACCATCGGTCTAGATATTACAAACAATTAGAATGCAAATAACTCATTACTTTAATATGGAATAATAATAAGTTAATTAACATTAACATAATTAGATAGTTTCATTGGAGTTTGTAAAACTCACCATATGATATTGTATCTTATTAATTCATCACATTTCACGTGTATATTTTATGTGCCATACACATGAATTACAATAAAAAGTAACTTTGTTAAGGGAGTTTTCTTACCAAAAAATGATTTTATTGTATAACCGCGAAAGTTGCATGCACATTTTTCGTAAAAGATCTTATTGTATCTGTTCACCTTCATAGAGACGGTTTTCATACGGTGTACAACTATGAAAGGTGAATAGCTAAAACAACGTCTTGTACGTTGGGTAGCTAAATCGTACAGATGATGTCAATTTATGGAGTTTTTTACATATTTGGGTCTAAATATTATTTATTTGATTTATGAGTAGGGATGTAAATAAGTCAAACCTACACGTAAGTATTTTACGTTCGACTTGTTTAAGTTTGAATTCGTGCTTGGAAAAAATATTCGGCTGAAAATAAATAGTTCGTTAAACAACGAACAAAGATTGAGCTATCGATTGTTTGGCTTGTTTTTACTCGAAACTTAAATTCTAAAAAAATAATCAGCTCGACTCGTATTGTCAATATTATTAAGGTCATATTTAACTTACATAGTGTTGGAAAATTTTTTTGATCTTATATAAGTTAAGCAATGGCCAACACAAATATTCGCTAGACTCGAGCTCGGCTAAAAAACATAATAAATCAAACGCAAGCCAAACTCAAATATCATAAATTTTAGACGAGTTTGGCTCGACCTATAATACATCAAAGCTTATCAAATACTTAAAACAATCTCAAACATATTTGTCAAAAATCACGTCAAATTCAAAAATATCCAAACTCAACTTGGCTCATTTACACCCCTATGTATTAGAGATAAAATCTATTTTAATTACAGATGGAAGATTTTTAGATGATTTTAGACAATATCGCCCCTTTTTCTCACGGTTGTCCGCCATTCCAGCCAAACCTTGATTATGGTGGGAGTTGGGGCGGAGCTGCCATGCCACTCCAATGCTTCTCTAGTGGTAATGGTTTTTTTTTTTTTTTTCCAACGGTGGAGGAAAGGGTAGTTTTATTAAAAATCATTTCAATTTTTTTAATTTGTAATTAACATAAGTTTTGTCTTCAATATATTAAATAAACAGCTTTACGGCATGTAAAAAGGCTCCATTTTATGATCATGATTTAAGCATATCCCTTGTCTTTTTATATAAAAGTGTCCGTTCTTTCCCCTCCCAAGTTTTCCCTTGCATTGATCATGAGTTCGAAGCATAGTTTTAAATATTGTACCTGTCATTATATTTGATTTTTAGCCGATATGCAATATATATAGTTCAGCCGAATTTAATACATTATATCAGATTAAAAAATAAATTACACAGTTATTTATAAAAATTTAAAGTCTCATTATTAGTCATAATTTATTTATTTTATATGTTAAAAATTAAAAATTTGCATTAATATGATATTTAAGCAATTAGGAAGAATTATTATCATTTTATCACACCTAATTTATTAATTACTTATAATGATAAGGACATAAATATTATTACTATTAACATGACTATAGTGCACCAAGTCAAAGAATAGTTTGGTCGTTGGATCTGCACATTTCATCCGTTCAAAACCCACCGACCACCACTGCAAGAGAATTATTTTCATCTCTCTTAACCCTCTGAATCGAACCGGTTCGGACGGGGTATTTCTTGTATAGTCTTGGTCTAACCCGATTTTAGTAAAAAATGGGCCAAATAAATTCGGTTCGCTTGCATAGCAATCCAATAGACTGAACCAGATCGGATTTGATTCCGGTACCTGAATACTGGGTTGGATCGACCGATCAAGTCTCATATTTAAAACTATGATCAGAAGTCGCAGACAAACTGCCACCCATCAAGCCCATGAAGATTAAACCATTAAACCACCAGTGAAGGAGATTGATCCTGATACAGAAGCTGAAGAATAAATTCTATCGAGAGAAGATTACTCTGATTTTGCCCATGGTGTTGATGAAGAAGGCGTCGCTGACCAGACACAAGCTATCACCACTTGTGCCATCGACAATGACTCAAAAATAGCCCCGTCATCTTATTTTTGTGTGCTATTGCAACACTAAAAATGGAAACTACACCGGCTTGTGACCAGCAACTAATTGGGCAACACCTTTTTTCCTATCCTCTCCAATTCTACCATGGTCCTCTCCTATGAATTCTAAATACAAGCCAAATACACTACAGTCACTGCATAAGACGCAAAATATGGTAATTATAACCCTACACTTTTCTGCGTGTGAGAAGCTCATAGATGTAAAAGTGAAAATAATGTAGTAAAAAGAGAAAGTAAAGTGTTGCATTGATCCTATCAACAATGAAACAACTGGACTCCTTAACAGGTCGCTTTGTGGGACTTACCTCTAGAGATAGGATTTACCAAAACAATCTCCAATAATCTCCCCTCTAAAAATCGTAAAAATATAATATAATAATAGTAAACTTAGGTAGAGAATAATAATATTAATAAACATCAAGAAGAAGGCAACTTGCGACGAATCTTTTAGTTTTCGAAAACAAATAAAGAGATCTCATCCTTAAGGGTTAATTAAACATGACGTCTCAATGACCCAAATTAAATGGGTTGCGATAAAACCACCAATTAACTTGTCTTACGATATAAAATAACACACCCATCAAATAAATGTAAAGTAAGAAATGAGTCCTAAATGTACCTAGTCTTAAAGCTCCAAGCAATCTATCGGCGAGCTCAATCCACGCAACCTATTAATAAACCCAATTCAACATCTAATACAATTTATGTAATGCATGCGTGAGAATGCGTGATCGAACCAGATAAGATTCATTTAAATCAATTATTATATATATTTATGGATTATAACATATGATTAAAAATATAACATAAATGAATGAAAAAGAACAATAATAAAATAATAGTTTAAGAGTCACCAAAATAGAAGATTTAACATAACTTTAGGTATACAATATCAAGGTTTCTGGTCAAAAGTTATAAACTTTCATCAAATTAGAGGAAAAAAGTAGACGAGTAAATAACAAAACATTCAAAAGAATAATAGCTCACCACATATTCGATGACATAAATATGTACTTAAAAGTATAGTTGATGTATGAGACCTCGACGTGCAACTAACTTTGATGGAAAATTTTGGTGAACTTTGGTGGACGACAATATTGGAAAAACTCAACAAAATGTGGAATGTGATAGCAATATGATTTGAAATTTATAGTAAAAAGATGTGTTATTAAGGCAATATTTTTCAGAGAAAAATGAAAAGATAATGAATCTTGGTATAGGGAATTTAAAAGGTGTATATGAATGCATGCACAATTAATACACACAACCCATACCTCATGACATTTATATGACTCTAATTAAATTGTACTTACACATATTTTATGACTTTTGTAACGGTACAACATTAAAGAAAATTTTAAATGAATGTAAAGTCAAACTGGTCACATAGATAAAGTAAAAAACTATCAAAAAATAGTGTGGTGTGTAAAGATCTTATTAACATAGGTATTTGATAGCATTTTGACACTAAATGCACGACTAAAACTCCCCTCCAAAATGACTACTCTAACGTGTGATTACTTCTAAAGTACAATGCATGTCAAACAAAACCACACAAATAGGGCACCCATATGAGCCAAAACCTTCCAAACCAAGGCACAAAAAGCACCAACTTTCCTTAGAACCGAGAGCCAAGAGCCAAACCAAACCAAAAGGTAAAGTGAATCAAACCAAAAGCCAAGCCAAACCAAACAACAAATAAAATTATAAGGCACCAATTTTACAAACTCACCTCTTTAAAAAATTTCGTCCTCGCAAATTTCCCAAGAATCGAGAACGACACTCATAATACAAATGCACTGCATGGCAAATAATAAAGAAAAAACCTTAACCCAAAGCCGAAACCTCAAACAAGCCAGAATGACTCTCCGAAAATCATCTTCCAATTCTCAGTGGATTCCTTGACACTTCTACGACCCCATTGTACCCGAACTATTTCACTACCTTATGGCAAAGTTTTTTTCATGACAGTCAAGAATACGCAATGCTTGCTCCTTATAAGACAAGTTTGATTGCAACTCAATCTCCTATAATTGATAATATGAGATGAATCTGAAATATACTTCCTCAACATGAAAATATAGAATACTGGATGAACTGCTGACAAATGTGGAGGCAAAGCCAACTCATAAGCTACCTCAACAACCCCCTTCAAAATAGGAAATGATCCAATATACCCAGGGCTAAGCTTTCCTTTCTTCCTAAATCTCATATTTCTTTTTGAAGGTGGCACCTTAAAGAATATGAAGTCATTAACCTTAAATTCGAGTTCTTGACATCTCAAATCATCATAGGACATCTGTCGATTTTGAGCTATTTTCATTCTTTTCTTTATTTGTGCCACAATTTCTTGAGATTCTCGAACCATATTTGGTCCAACCACCGTAGGTTCACTATCCAAGATAGTGATTTGTAAAATCTTCCATACAATGCTTCAAATGATGTTAATACCAATGCTTGCCTCAAACGATCTTAATACCAATGCTTGCCTGGTAACCTGGTAACTATTGTTGTAAGAAAAATCTACCAAAGGTTAACTGAAGTTGAAGATTTATAGTAATATGTTGATGGATCTCATAATTCACTCACTTTAGATATTTCGTCCTTGAAATTTCAACATTTGGCTCGTCGCTAGCCCTGGCCCACACCCTTTTCTAGCCCGTGACCGGAAGGCTTAGCCAAAGTCACTAGTCCAGCCTACTATTTAACACGGAATTAGGTTGTTTTGATATTACCTATGATGACCCAACCCAAAGTATAAATTATTGGGCTAAAGTCATTTTTTCAAAAGTGGTTAACCAAAGTTAAAAGTCTATAGTTCATTCTCACTAATAAATAAGATCTTACTTCAATAAATATTAGATGTGAGATTAAATTCTCGTCATCTTAATTTTGTGTTCCATCACAATGTTATAAGATCAAAACTTGAGGTAAGTGACAATTAATAATATATTAATTGAAATTTTGAAATATATAGCTTTATTCCTCCGAATAAGTATTATTAAGTATATGTTACAAACTGCATGCATGTTGCTTCAGTTAATTTGTAGAGTTACAAAAATAGAAGAATTATATGTAAAAAAATATACAATCCAAAGTAAACCATTATGTAAAATAAAAGATATATATTATGAACAATTCTTAAAGTTTGAATATTTTTAGGTAATTTATGCATGATTCTCTTTAGGGCTACTAAACGAGCGAGCGAGCCAAACTTAACTTGTGTTCAAACTTGACTCGACGATCGAACAAGTTTTGAATATGCATGCTCGAGCTCGGCTTAAATATTTTTATGTTGTTCGAGCTCGAATACACTTAAACTGTTTAATTTCACCAGCTCGTTTGTGAGCTCGAAACCAGCTCGATTGTAAAGTGGAAAGTAACTCACTAAAATAAATGAACATAGTGTGGATGAACCCACAACTTCTAGGGCTTCAACTTGAATACCTACCATCTAAGCTATCTCAATACTTTGTTATTATATTCTATATAAATAAATATAACTAGTTACAATTAAACTTATTAATATATATATATATTTATTTATATAAAGACTATATTATTTTATTGAGTCGAGTTCGAGTTGAGCTACGAGTCAATTTTGAATCGAGTTCGAATTATAACCGAGTCGAGTCGAGTCAAATCACTACCTACTCAAACTCGGCTCGAAGGATTCGAGTTTGAGTCGAGTTCGAGCTCGAGTATTTAAATGTTGAGTTTCAAGTCGAGTCGAACATCAAACGCTCACGAGTTGGCTTGTTTAATTAACAGCCCTAATTCTCTTATTAGCGGACATTTTCAAAACTCTTTTCTTTTTACGAGAAAAATAATTTAATGTTATATCTTTTAATTAGTCTAATATATTAATAAGGGTATATTAACTTTAATTGTAATTGATCGATTTTGGATTGAATTGTTACAAAACTATAAACCTTGAAACTGTTAGTGATTTTTTCCCCCACTTTTGAGAATGAATTAGGCCGCCTTCTCGCACACTCTCAGTGGCATCATCAGCTTCAAATTCTTGCTGCCCGTAATTATCTCTCTATCCAAGCTTAAAAATGAAAAAAGTACCACTTTAAATGGACGGTGGGAGTGGCCAAAATCTTGTCCACTCCATTAAGATTTTATCAAAAATAGGCTTAATTTAGTTGATCTCTAACCTGGAAAAAAGATCAGAAGGGTTAACTTTGACCGCTTTGATCGATGAAACCTAGTTATGGCCAACAACCATAGGCCAACAGGGCCGGGTTTGCCGCGGCTCGCTGAGGGTTAATTTGTTTTTCTTAAAAAAATTATAAACTAAACTAAATCATTTATCTTTAAAATAATTTTAAATTTGACTTTATTTGGGTAATTTACACCTGATTTCTCCCGTCAGCAGATAATTTCAATTTTTTCCCTTTTTTAGGTAAAAAGAAACATGTACACCTTTCCTTGGAACTCCGACCCATTTCCTTCCACCCTCTTCCATCGGCGATCGCATACCCTACCCGCCCGCTGCCGGAGATCTGCGGCCGATGGCTCTCTCCGCCGCCGACCTCCCGACGATCTACTCCCTCCTCTTCAACTCCTCAGCGCCGACCCCTCCGTCCGATGCCCCGCTGAGTCCGCCCTCGCTCAGTGCGAGAGCCGCCCCGGCTTCTGCTCCTGCCTCATGGTACGATTTCCCCTCTTTTTTTTTGTGTGCCCAATCTTCTTGTTCTATTGCCGATGAGGATCGTACTTTGTGTGAAGATCACGTTCGTGAATGGCATGGATTTAGCTGGATCGATGCGGGCGTTAGCTTGATTCTTGCGTTTTTTATTTTGTTGAATTGCTGCCGCTGGCATTTTCCAACTGGAGTGTGTTGCTGGAAAACGATAGTTTGTCTGTACTGTGTAGGGTTCAAGAATTGGTTCTTGTATATTGCATGCAACAGTTTTTATTGGGAAGGAATTGTGCGTGTATACTAGGTGAAAGTTGTCTGCCTTTGGCTGCTGCAATGGGGGAATAGAGTGTTGTTTTCTGTTGTTCGCGATTAATGAACGAATTGTATTATCTCCCTGCTCCTGGTGTTTGAATTGTCAAATATTTTTCAAATGCTGCGTTTAGAATTAATTAGAAGAAGAGAACCTAAAATAAGCAGTAGTGGCTTGTACAGTGCTGAATACAAACTTTTAAGAATGTATTTGTGGGAGCAAGGAAATTCGGAGTTTAGCTCGTTTAGTGTGTGAATAAAGAATTCATAAGAAATGCAAAATAACTCTACATTTTTTTTATTGTTTTCAGTTTTTAAGCATCTACCTCTCTCTCTCTCTGTTTTTAAAGTCTTAGCTGAGCTGAATTTTTTTTTCCCATTTTCTTTAAAATGAAGGATGTTTGATACTAAGTATATCGCTCAACTGTAAATATCATAAACTCAAGAGCAATGATTGCTAATATTGTTTCCATATATTCAAGAATGACTTTCCGGGCTTATGCCTGTGTTTTCGCCATGCAGGAAGTAATAAGTGCAAAGGACCTATCTCATCAAGTGGATGTTCGTCTTATGGCATCCGTTTATTTTAAGAACAGTATCAATCGCTACTGGAGAAACAGGCGAGATTCAATGTATGTTTCTTTATATTTGATCATTTACTTCATCGCTACTCATCATTGTCAACTGATGCATAAATCATTGAAGATCCAAAAGAAGAGATTGCTGAATGTAGAACATTATTTTTGGTTTTTGTATTCTACTTTTCCCAGTTTAAATTTATTAGGAGATTATTTGATTTACCATTTCATCATTAGTATTTATGTAGCTTCTATCGGATTTACTTTCTTAGTCCCTTTAGTCCTGTGTTTTTACATACTTTAGAAGTATCTTAGTCTAAAAGACATCTTATACCTAGAGCAATATTTTGGGCTAGTGAATGGAATTTTATTCTTTAGCTGTGAGTTTGTGGATATGGATGTTGATTTTGACAATCCACTTAGATTCCTTTCGTTTTATTCCTCCGCATGTAATTAGCATAATTTTAAAACTTCATAATAATTTCTAAAAACTGCAAAGTGGGCTCCACTCAATGGCTTCTCAAGCATACTCTATGAGGTGACTCTATATTGACAAGAATCCATGATTGACTTCATTTGACTCTTCACGTCAAGTAGTAAAAACTATAAAAAGTTCATTATCTTTATCTTTCTTATAGCTTCCTTAAAGCAATATTTAAAGGTAATATAAGACGTAATAGGAGTTATTTGTTTGATAATCTAAGTTTTAGTCTATGA
>JAURVB010008559.1:0-16958 GCA_033002965.1 Piper betle | reverse complement strand
CATCTCTAACACCCCGTTTCGGCTCACCCGTGAACCGACCCGGAAATGTCACCGGCGACCGAACCGTTCGCTAATCTACTAGATTCGGTTAAGCCGACCAGGATCTACTCTCGGCGTTTCAAGATGGAGATGCAAATGTGAAATGCATGAATGGGATACAATTGGGTTCTAACGCGGTCCTACATGCATGCTATGATGTACAAGCAAAATAAGACAAAACAACAAATGCGAAACCAAAAGAAAATATATACTATTTTATAAAAATACGATAACACATAACAATCTACCATGACATTAAATCATTATCTCATTCGTTTTTACCCGAGCCGAGTCTGAACTCCAAGGCTCCCTACTCATTCATATTTATCAGTTCGTTTCATGACAAGTAATTCATTCAAGCAAACACATCAAAATTATCATTTACATAACAATAACACACCATCATTATACATACGTTACACGCGGCAGGTACATGTGTGCGCGGTTCCGTGCTGCTCCTCCGCAGTCCCGACAACTTTCATCGCTCGCATTCCTCACCTACATATATATAGAAAAACCGTCAGTAACGAGTGTTACCGGCCCGAAAAATAACTAATATCAATCTGGCACAGGAGAGCAAACTCTCCTGTTGAATGAAAACCATATACTTCCTCAAGAACTCTCATCAGGGCACATACGGGAGCCGTCGCCCTCGGGTCGACAGCGTCCCCCTATCTTTCACATTCTCATGCCTCGGCCATTTCTCTATTGCTTCTCGCGTCAAATCTCATTCCTTTCCGCCCTCTGCACCTTCCATATTACTCCTGGCCTTGAGCACGAAGGCCGAGTACTCTCAGGCAGTCGCCTTCAGTACCCTTTGAAACCACAAGTCTAGACATGCGCTGCAATGCAGTACCCGTGAACCTCCACACTTCTCCGGGTTTGAGGAACTCAAAGGTGGAGTTGTCAGGATCCCTCGGGAATGAAACGGCCCGCACACCATTCCAGAGCCCACTGTCGACACACACGTGCCCGCTCGCGTAGCACGGTAGTCGGATTTCCCTCATTCAGTCTCTCACAAAAACACGAAAACTATACATATATATAGGTCTGGGTTGGGATTTATACAATAGGCCCGAAGGCAACGTGAGCTGGATCTGAAGTTCGAAAACAAACTCGAGGGATCTCATCCTCGAGGGTTATTAATCCGGAAAATCGTTGGCTAAATGGCCCGAGTTAAGTGGGATTCGATAAAACGCCACTTAACTCGTCCTGCACATAATAAATCAAATACACAAGAGAGTAGCGTAAATCAGAGAACGAGTCCTAAACGGACCTGGTAGAAGCTCCAAACGGGTCCACGCGCCTAGGCGGCGAGCTCCTACACCGTACCTACACAATCAAGCTAAAAACTAACGCCCGCATGATGAATCACACATCCTATAGCATGCACACACAATCAACACAATCACGCATCAATCAACACACATCAACCTATATCAATTCTAGCAAGCCTACTTAGGCTAATTTGCATTAGATCATGATCATTACCTAGTTACCCTAATTTATTTCTTAGCCTCCATTTTTAACACCACTCAATCAAGCAAATTTCATATTTTATCCTTAATCAAATCTACATTTATATATATTATTATAACATACAATTCACCAATCCTAGCATGCAATTCTAATAATCAATACTTTCAAATAATTAAATTAAAATAAATTATACCTCGCGTCGTCGAAAATTGGCGACGGCTAGGGTTTCCGTTTCGTGGCTCGAAACTCGAATTCGGCACCTAGCGGTGTCCGAAGTCCGATCAGATTGGACCAGGTGCGTTCGGCGGATGATCCGGCGAATTTCCCACGAATCCAATTTTCCGGCGGTTCCGGCGGTTTTCCGGCGAGTATCGGCGGTTTTCCGGCGGATTCTGGCGATGATTCGGGACGGGGCAATCAGGGGGTCTATCGGCACCAGCTCGACGAGCTTGGTCCAATGGTGGTGTCAAACAGAGCAGCCGAGGCGGCGATGGCCGTCGGCGGCGGCGTTGAAAACGGGCGGCGGCGGCGGTGTGCTCCGATCGGGGCTCCGGCCGGCCTCGACGGCGGTCGGGAGGATGGGGGAAACGTCGGCAACGGCGATGGGGTGGTCGTCGGGGTCACAGCGGCGGCGGAGCGGCCCGGACGGCGGCGAATCGCCGAGGGAGCGCGTCGCGGCTCGCGTGGCGATTCCGGCGTCGTGGCGGCGAGGCGGTGGCCGGGGTGGGTCGTGGCGGCACGGCGACTGCACGGCGGGGCGGGGCGGCGTCGATCGGCGGCAGCACGGCGTCGGCAGCGGCGGCGGCTGCGACGAGCACGAGGGGGCGGCGAGGGTTTGGGTGAAGAAGGTGTCGGGGAAGATGAAGGAATGATCTAGTGGCAGTTTTGTAAATAAGTATTGACTCGATTCCGACTCGAGTCAAAATAATAACTAGTTCGTAATAAATTCTAAAAAAAATCTAGAAAAATATGTAAAAATTCCATAAAATAAAACAAACACAACAACATCCAAATGGCATGCTCTATAACTAATAACCCACCCAAATATAATCCAACGCGTCCTAACGCGTTATTCGGCCTAAAACTATTTCTCCGATCAAACATATAAAAGAAAAAAATACTGCATACTTTCATATATTCTGATAACTCATTTCTCACGATCTTCTCGACGTTATCATCATATATTCAGGTACACCTGACTCTCATCGCTCATAACTCACGGCTGGTCCCGACTCAGCACGCGGTTCATGAAACTGACTCGACTTGAACCAACAGTCGAACCGACTGGTTCGGTATCGTAAAACCCTGACTCGAGTCACGGGTTTTACATCATCATTGTCTAATAATTTTTGGTTAACAAAATTAGATAGAACTTAGAAATCTGTGAAGGCTTCTACAATTAGTGTGGGCAAACATCAAGCCAACCATAATCCTAGAAGAGACTTGAAATAAGTATCATGAGCTACTCTTAATTCAAAAAGCTTGTCAATGAAATAAGACTTTGTCATTAATTTATATACAAATTACCAACCACATCCATGATTGATGTTAGACTAATCATATAATTATATAAATCCTAATTAAAAATAATGTATCTTTGACGCCTGTCGGCAAGCAAAATGGAAGAAGAATATATATATCATATTGAAATAATTAATTAAAGCCCACCTTTGATCTAAGAATTAAGGGATTGAGTTTTAAATACTATATCGTACCACCTGGTTGTACCCGGTATGTAATACCCCAATTCGGCCTAAAGGGATGCATCGAACTGCGATTTTATAAGTTGGAAGTTACTTGTTGGGCTATTGTTTACATGTTTTACGAAAACAGATCCCAACCTTTAGGAGGTTTAAGATGGACACCATACTCAACTTTAATAAAATGTGTGCAAAGTTCATATTACATAGGACGAGAGTAAAACACGTGATCCGAGTCACAGTTTTATACTTGTGAACTAGTCAATTCAATTGTTGGTTCAAATCGAGTCAGTTTTAGAACACCTGTCCTGAGTCAAGGCCGGCTGTGCGTTATGAGCCATGAAGGTCATGTGTACCCAAGTATATAATAAAAACGTCAGTAACACAACAGGAAAATGAGTTATCAGAATATACGACAGTATGCCAGTTTATTTTTTATTTTATATAGTGGATCGTAGAATTAGATTGAGGTCGTTATCGCGTTCGGAAGTAATAGTTATTATTTTTGGGTAGGTTAGTAGGTTTAGAGCATATCATTCGACTTAGGTCGATATTATTTTATCTGATGGTATTTTATTATATTTTATTTTATATTTTTGGATTTATTTATTATTATTGACTCGAGTCAGGAGGTAGTCAAGTTTTATTACAAGAATACCCTTGCAAGCATAGTTTTCTTTTCTTGAGCTTTCCCGGCTAACACCTTCTCCAACGGCTGGAAATAAACCTCCCCACCACCACCCTTCCCCGCCCCCCCCCCCTCTTCACCTCCTCAAGCTTCCCGGCCCAGCCATCATCCCCGCGCCCCTCGTCCCCCCGCCCCCCACTGCGTTCCTCGTCCCACCCCCAACACTGCCCCTCGTCTCCGCACCCTTATTCACCGCCTCCTCCCCCTGGATGGTTTGCCACCCCACCCCCTGTTTTGCTGTTGACAATCTCCCCAACCGCCGCGCCCCTCAACCCCCCACCATGTTCTTCATCCCACTCCTGACGCTACCCCTCGTCCTCCGCCCCCCATACTCACCCTTATTCACCCCGCCCCGCCTCCTCCCCCCGGCCGGTTTGCCGCCTCGCCCTCTCCTGTTTTGTTGTCGACAATCTCCCCCCCCCCCCCCCCTTTGTTTTTTTTCCAACAACGGCATGCGGAGCCACAGTGGCGGATGGGACCGCCACAATGGAGGCGCATTGTCCCGATGGTGAGCTGCGGCTAGAGATGGTAGGCGGGTCCACAATGGCGGTGGCAGTGGGGAATTGCGGCATGGTCGCATTGTCACGGCAACCTCGAGCATGCACTGTCCAGGCCTTGGGAAGAGTCGGGATGGCAGTGGGCGGTTGACGGCGAGCTCGCCGGCAATCGGTGGCGTGGTAAGATAGAGGGGGTGGGGAGAAGGAAATGGCAATGACAATTTCGTAATAAAAGATTTACTCATTCCCGACTCGAGTCAATATTACGAAATAATTTTTAAAAAATAAAATAATTTCGTAATAAAAACTTCACTCTCTCCCGATATATCCCAAAAAATATTAAAAAATATAGTAAAATACCAGAATATTAAATAATTTCATAATAGAAACTTATGGTATTTTAATCTATTTTTTAATATTTTTTGGGATTTATTTCATAATATTAACTCAAGTTGGGACCAAGTCAAATTTTTATTACAAAACTACCCCTCTCAAAAATATGATCAAAATAGGGTAAAATACTATAAAATAAAATAATCCATTAGAATTTGATTATTTTATTTTATGGTATTTTCCTGTATTTTTTATATTTTTGGGATTTATTTTATAATATTTACTCAAGTCAGAACCGAATCAAGTTTTTATTTTAAAACTACCCCTCTCGAAAATATGAACAAAATAGGGTAAGATACCATAAAATAAAATAATCCATTATAATTTAATTATTTTATTTTATGATATTTTATTGTATTTTTATATTTTTTGGGATTTATTTCGTAATATTGACTCGAGTTAGGATCGAGTCAAATTTTTATTATAAAAAATGGACCCGCTCCCGATTCGAGCCACTGTTACAAATAAATATATATATATATATATATATATATATATATATTAATTTTATAATAAAAGTTTGACTCGCTCTCGAGGTTGCTAGCAGGCGGCCGGCGGCGAGGTCGCCTGCAGTTGGGTGGCATGACAAAACAGGGGTGGAAAAACAGAGTGGCCAGCAAAACAGGGGAGTGGAGGAGGAAATGGGCAAGCGTAGTTTCGTAATAAAAACTTTACTCGCTCCCGACTCAAGTCAATATTACGAAATATATACCAAAAATTATTAAAAAATATAATAAAATACCATAAAATAAAATAATCGAGTTCTAATGGATTATTTTCTCTTATGATATTTTAATCTATTTTTTCATATTTTTTGATATTTATTTCTTAATATTGACAGGAGTTGGGGAGGAAATGGGCAAGGGGTAGTTTTATAACAAAAACTTGACTCGGTCCCGACTATAGTTAATATTACGAAATAAATCCAAAAAATATTAAAAATTCAGGGAAATACCAGAAAATAAAATAATCAAATTCTGACGGATTATTTTATTTTATGATCTTTTACCCTATTTTTCATATTTTTCGAGAGGGGTAGTTTTTAAATAAAAGTTTGACTCGTTCTCGGCTCGCGTCAATATTGCGAATACATCTCAAAAAATAGATTAAAATACTATAAAATAAAATAATCTATTAGAACTCTATTATTTTATTTTATCGTATTTTACTATATATTTTTGTATTTTTCTATATATTTTTGTATTTTTCGGTATCTATTTTGTAATATTGAATCGAGTTGGGTTTTAAGTCAAGTTTTTATTACGAAACTACCCCTACCCTTTAATCGAGTAAATATTACAAAATACATCTCAAAAAATATGAAAAAAATAGAGTAAACTACAATAAAATAAAATAATCAATTAGAACTAGATTGTTTTATTTTATGTTATTTTACTATATTTTTATATTTTTTGGGATGTATTTTATAATATTGACTCTTGCGAGGGTTCCTCAGCAAAAGGTCTATTGCTTTCCTAAAGTTCATTTCCATCGTGTAAGAAAGCCGAATAGAGATAATCGAAGTCAAGTGCTACTCCCTCAAGCAAAGAACCAATATAGGATTCGGAAAAGCTAATTCCTTGATCTTTTAAAGTGGTTAGACTCAGTCTCATAGTAGAGGAAAAAGATGCAATCGCTCTCATTCACTCGCACTTAAGGGGCTTTCGAAAAAGCGTGGCTATTGCCAAGGCAGACAGACTAAGAGAGAGGTGGCAAGAGTACGGGAGCGAGTCAAGTTTTAATTACGCGACCTCCCCTGTTTCTCCCCTACCAACGATTGTCCCCCCCTCCTCTATTTTTGCCACTCCACCCCAATCGCTAGCGACCTCGCTGCCGCCATCACCTGCACCACCATCGGCCAGCGCCACCATCACCGCCCCTCTTTCCCTTCCTTTCCCCTCTTTCTCTTTCCCTTACCCTATTAGCTGCCCCTCTCTGCTCTGTTTCTTGGAGCGTTGCCGGCCTCCGTCCAATCGCCACCATTGCCGGTGCTCCCTTGTCGTCGTCAACCTCCGTCCAACTTGAGGTGCTGTTCGAGAACGAGAAAGCAAGCACTTTTTATCGTATTAAATAGCACGGACCTCGGTCGCCACCGGCAATGCCGCCGCCGGCAATCATCGTTAATTGTGCTTTCATACGTGTTAGTATTATTCTGGTTCAGACTGGAGAATTTGAAGAGGAGGATGTCGCTCAAAACTTCCATGATATTGAATGAAATAGCTAGTGTGCTTAGTATGAGCTGACCATTCGCTAATGGGATGTTTGTACTTCGTAGCAGGTACGTCTCTACAGGTTCTCATGTATTACACGGAAGCCAAGCCAGGGTGCCACCTCCGATTGAATTTTTATCTGCTTTGCATGGCTAACCTCTTGTGCTAAATGCAGAATAAGCTGATAAGAAGGGAAATATATGCCATATTTCAAAGATAGATAATTGCAGAATAAGCTGATTAGAAGGGAAACATATGCCATATTTCAAAGATATTTCTTTATTTCTCTGTTGAAAATTCAAGTGACCTTCCTGTGAGCTACCCTTTCCTATTCTATGAACCCAATATTGTCAACTCCAAACTCAGGCTATGGAGTCTTTGTGAGCTCAGCAGCAGCAACTACTGCAATGGCCTCCACCGGCTTGGCAAAGCAGCTGACACAGCGAGCTCTTGTCCAACTTCACACTCGGCAATCGATCTAATCACACAAGAATCAGAGCCCTTCTCCACTATTTGGAAGGTCAACTCGAGACAGAGGAAAGCCCATGTCCAGAAATCCCCCATCAACTACATCGGCTTCCTGGGTCATCTTCTATTTGTATTTATATGAACTCCTCGTAAGAGCTAAGCCCCGGTGCTCCTGTCGCATATTCCACATTAGCAGTGTTTTTTATTGTGGTTGTTGGAAATACATGCAAGATAGTGGTTAATAAAACATCAAACAAGTGCATGAATTACGACATGAACAAAATCAAGTTGGAAGGCAAAGCATTTTACAAGGAGGGAGAATGAGGTGAAGAACAGTGCGACGGCTCCATCTCCTTGGACCTCAATCTTCTCTATGAGGTTGGGCAGCTTCTTCATCACAAGTTTTGCCAGCTTCAAGCTTTGCCATAGAGCTCCCGTGCTTTGCTCGCAGGGGCGTTGACCTCTATAAGGGAAACTTCACCCTTCATCTTCGTCACCACCTCTTTCTTGTTCTCGAGTGGAAACAAACCCTTTTACGAGCGTTAAGTATACGAAGTTGTTGATCTATGTGTTTGGGTAACGCTGTTCAAAGCTTTATTAAACTAGATTTGGCTTAATACTTAGACTCGAAAAAATTAGATTCAAAGCTTAACTCGATATTAAATGAGCCAGATTTGAACTTATATTTGCACAACTTGACTCAATTCAAAATTCAGTATTTTATATAAAGAATATGATTTTTAACCATATTTATCTCAAATTTTTTTGCATAAATATAACTAAATTATAACATATCATTAATATGATATCAAAATTAAATAAATTTATACATGATTTAATTATCTTTATACATAATTATATCAAATTTGAGATATTTTAATTATAAATTAAATTTTAATATGAATTATATAAAAAATATCATCAATAAATACAAATGAGGCTAGCTCGATCTCGAAATTAAATGAGCCGAACTTGAGCTGAGCAAAACTCAACTTGACTCACCCGATGAGAACCTTTTAAGTTTAGGAATCTTGTAACAATTGTGCCATGATTGCCACTTCACTAGAAACCAATTACTTACTCTAACTAGGCATACCTAGCATGTGGAACCATAGCTCCAGCCACTAGGATCTACACTCGCAAGAATTTCAATTTTTTTCTTGATTGATTAAGGATAAATCTTTCTCCACAATTACTTTTCACATTGCACCCTGGACGACTATCTATCTATGTTTGCTTAATCCCACATCCATTTTAGAGGTGACTGATAATTTATATGTAAGCTAATGAGATAGCATTATTCTCTAAAATAGCTTTTAAATTAAGAGAAGCCTGTGAATTTTATTTTAAGTTTTTTTGGAGGCCTAAAGAGCCCAATAGTGGTATCAGATCCATGTGAACAGTGATATCAGAGCCAAATAAACCTCATGGTAAGCCAAGGTAAGGTGAGTTTTCCGATTTGCCTCATGGTAAGCCAAGGTCAAGTGAGTTTTGTTGTTGCCTTACTAACTTGTTTTGCCTTATGGTAAATCAATGAGTCCAAATTGAAGTCTATGGTAAGTCAATAAGCCCAAATCGAAGTCTCCTATAACCTTGCCCCATGGTAAGCCAAATTCCACTGAGTTTTATTGTTGCCTCGTTGACTTGTTTTACCTTATGGTAAATCAACTAGTCCAAATTATTGTTGCCTTGTTAACTTAACTTGTCTTGCCTTATGGTAAATCAACAAGTTTAAATTGAAGTCTCATGTAAGTTCACTGTAACCCATTAGCTCTCGTGAGGTAGAAATGATTTAGGTGACTTGATGAGTGAGGGTGAGGGGCCTCACAATAAGATTGGATTACTCTGAATTAAAATCGACTGGAACATTTGGACCTAAGTATATATAAGGTGGAGATGATTTAGATGGTCTACGTCAGTTTTAGGGGTGACTGATGACTTATATATAAGTTAATGAAAAAATTTTGTTCCTTCAACTAGTTTTTGGAGTAAGAGAGACATGTAATTCGTGTTTCAAGCCTTTTTTAAAAGTTTAGAAGGCCCAGCCGTCTATTTCTATTATTATATAAAACAAGTACAAGGATGACTTTTTTTTGTTCCCATTGCGTTTTGGCTGTTCTGACCTGTACATCAAAATTGATAAACATCATTCACTAGTAAGATATATGCAAAATCAGGAAAAAAAATTGATAAATATGATATTTATAATATAATCATATATAAAATTATGAAAATTTGATAAACATGACACAATCATTCATAAAATAAGTATATCATGTTGATAAATATGCATGATATCCACTATATAATGCATGAAAAATTGATAAGCATAATATCTACACATAATAAGCATACAAAATTATTAAAAATTGATATTATATTGACTTATAAGATGAACAAGCAAAAAATTGATAGCAAGACATCAACCTATAAAATTACCATCCTAAATTTATGACATGAACGTAACTTATAATTATTAATTAATTAATTAAATTTCAAATATTATGAGTATATATTTTTAATAAAATTTTACAAATGCCCCGTGCATTTGCACGAGTATTTATCTTAGTTTATCCATTTCCGTAAATAATAATTTGACAGGTCGAGAAACATCTAGCTATATACTTTTTGAGACCGTGATGGTCTACGCCAACCAGGTAAGCATATTTTACGGTCAACCAGGTTTGCATACGGTCAGCGACATTGGTGTCCATTGAAGTTAGAATCCAGCATTCGGTTACGGTTAGTTCTATTCGAAGCCGATCGAACTTAATTTCTGAACCCCCGCTTAGCAACCCAATTTTCAAATCAAACCAAACCCGACCTTCTTCCAAAACTGAACCGAACAGAACACGACCTTCTTCGAAAACTGTACTAAACCGAATCGAAATATTTTGGTTCGATTTATTTGAAACCAAAATTATTAAACCTATATTGAAATTAATTATGATTTTGATATAATTCAAATTAAAACAATGATTTAACCATCATAATCATATTCAAAATTATTCTATACATAGATATAACATTGAACCTCTTAAATAAATTACAAATAAATCAAAATAAAATAATAATAACCCACGTAAAATGTGAATATTAAGGTTTTTCTAAAAAAATTTAGTTTTTTTTGGTCAGTTTCGGTTCGGTTTAGTTCCAAACCTGAATTTCTTATCCTAGATTTGGTTACTCAAAATAAGAATCGAGCTGAACCAATAAAATTTTAAAACCTAAACTAATTTCGGTTCAGTTCGATCAATTAATTCAGTCCTGGCCGAAGTTTACTCGACCCTAATTGTAGTACTGTGGAAGTTATATAGCATAATGTGCAAAAATGTACATAAACCTATAATATTTATCAACTGTGGAAAAATTTAGCATAAAATAAAACAATCTGCCCATACTTTTTAAAGAATGAAAAAGGCTTAATTTAGCCCTAATTGATCGAGGACAAAAGTAGTTCCTTTTGTAATTAGTATTGATAATTATTAAATTCTAGTTAAAATTTTATGTAGAACTAATGTACTTTCATGTCATTATACTACTTGAGTGATCCTTAAATTGGGTGACATGATTTTTGTAACAATTTTTTGCTTGATGCCTCTTCCATATTTTTTTTAAATTTAGAGAATTTTAGAGGTTCATACTAAGTTAACTATTAAATTATATTAACGACCTAAATAAGTGTAAACTAATAGGCTATCTCATCTTTTAAAAATAGTTAATCAAAATGAAAAACTATAATCTATTCTCACTAATAAACATAATCTTAATCTTTTACTTAATTTAATAATTATCACCTCCTTATATATATGTTTTCTCACTCCACAATTTTACGCCTCTCTCTTCTTTTTCTTCCCACGCATCCTTCTTTCTTCTATACCCCTTAATCATAAGTCTTATAAAAATAAAAAATTAGAAGATCATTTTTTTCTTCACTGAAATCACTTCCAATTAAGTAAGTTGATTTTTATGGATCTTCAAGTGTGAATTTAGAGGTTCCTCCCACCCCCATCCCCTCCCCCCCCCCCCAAACCCACCCCACCTAACTTAGAATTTTATTCAAATCTAAAAGTATAAACATGAATGTTCATCTTTTCTAGACATTATTTTGAGTGTATGCCCTCAATAAACTATTTTAGTTATTTGTGCCCTTAGCCTCCTGCGCCACTGATGGATATTAATATAGAAGTATAAATATAAAAAGAAAATTTACTAAAAATGTACTTTTATTCATAATTTATAATTAAAGATGACTATTTCATATATTTATTTACGTAGGGGAATGAGGTGAACAATTAATTGACAGATTTACTCTCAAAAAGTATACGCAGGCCATGTTGAAAATGGAATTAGAGAGTTCTCTTGAAGGGGGCAAACCCATCAATTTAATTTAGCATCCATTCGCATTAAATCATAAATATGAAAATTATCCCCTAGAATCATAAATTTTAAATAAAGTACCTTTTTTTGTAAATTTCTCATGCAACAAATTATCCTTTTCCTTTGAAAAAATTAGGCAAGATGTCATGCCTTCTAATAGTACAGATAAATGTTAATTTTATAGATAAACTTTCGTTGAATATTGAGATAGACTATAATAATTTAATATCATAGATATAAATTTTGATTGACGTTAAAAATAGATTATAATTGAATAAGAAGATAAAATATAATAATTTGATTTATTTATTATTTATTATTATTATTTTAGTTGGTTAAATTTCCTACTTTAATGAGAGAACTTTTTATTGATAAGAGTTTTCATGGATAAATTTTCGTTGAATCATGAAGTAGACTATAAAATAATCTAATATCTTAGATATAAATTTTGATTAACTTTAAAGATAAATCTTACTGGAATAAAAAATAAACTATAATAATTCAATTTATTATTTTTTAAAAATTTTTATTATATTTTGATTGGCAGTATTGAGCTCCCCACGTAGAGTAACTTTTTCCCATAATAACATATGGTGCTTTAAATAGTATTAGTTGATCAGGCTTCTAAAATTTAGTGTAGTAGGACCCGCATGGGGAATTCAGATCAATTGTGGCCTGGACTGTTTGTTTGGTTGCAAAAAGTTCGCTAATTAATTACATTAATACTTTAAGATAGAGACCCTCTCTACAGAAATTGAATTACATTAATACTTTAAGAAAGAGAACATATAAGTCCTCTCCGCCAATGGATGACTTTTTCAGTCGCGGACTTTAAGTAAAGAGAACATTTTGTTGATTTTAGCCATAACCAACCGTGCACAATATTTTGCGTGTTGGTGTACACTGCTTCCACTTGCCCCCACCGTTCAACTAATTTACTTAAGCAAAACTAAACATCATGGTTATTAATTGACTGGACTTTTTAGGTGGTAGCCCATAAACCAATATTTGCAAGTTTCACTCATCAATATCATAGTTTTAAAATTTATTTTTACCGTAAAACTTGCTAAGTTGATTCCACTATTAATCCATGGTTTTTCGAATCAAATTTCTTGAATGACTCCTTGTTGATAATTTTTATGATTGATTTTCTGAGTCAAGTAAAAAAGATTTTAAAAATATATTATCTTTCTTTTAGTTTAGTTAAATTAATGGTTTAAAATAAAATAAATTATATATTTATCAATTTTAAACGTTAAATTAAACATCTATTAATTTGATATATCTTTATGCTTATTGGATTAAAAAATTGATATAAATGATTTTGAGTTAGCTTGAAAGCTATTCCGAGCAATTGAATCTACTCCATAGCCTACTGAGTAATTCTGAGTCAAGAGTTTTAAACTATAATCCGTTAATGTTCACCCTAAGTATATAAAACATATGAACCTTCAATATATGTCAAAGATTTGATACTTTGTGGGCATATCATGCAAACTCTTGACAAGTTTTGACAAGTGGGTGCAAGAACTCCAACATCCATATTTTGTTTAAACACCCACGTATCCGCTGACAGTGCACCCGAATGGTACGTCAGTTGGGAGTTCATATGTCTTTTCTTTCCATACCCGTTCATTAGCCATATTTGTGCTTCATTGTAATACTTGTACTTAGTTATGCTTGATGCTAATATTTTACATTGTTGGCAGAGCTTAAATTAGGTAGAATGGTGAGGAGCTCAGACCAAGCAGCTTCTGGAAGCAGTGATCTGCATGCAGTTCATGTGAAGAAGAGGGGATGGTCCAGCGAAGAAGATGCGAAGCTAGAAAGGTGCATGAGGAAATATCCTAAAGATAAGAATCGAATCAGTTGGGATGAGATTGGGAGGATTGCCGGATTAGAGAGGAGTGGGAACAGCTGCAGGCAGAGATGGACAAACTACTTGAGGCCAGACATTAAGAGAGGAAATTTTTCTGAGGAGGAAGAGAGACAGATCATTCACCTCCATTCTCTTCTTGGAAATAGGTAACTAATCTTGTTTGCCTTCTTTGAGCGAAAGACTGCACACACTTTGTTAATCTGTAATATCGCTACACATGGCATAGTTGATCTTAGTAGATTGGTGCCCTTCTGTATAGAAAAGACAATGAGATTAAGAATTGCAGGAACACCAACCACTTGAAACTAAGATCTTATTAGAATTTATTAACTCATCCAAGACTCTAGTCTCATTAACTGGGAGATATATATTCGTTTCTGTGATATTATCAGAATGTTTTCCTGAGGAAGGGGTAGAAAAACACACATGGATTTTATACACACACACATGGATTTTATAATTCTTATTCTTTTACGTAGGTGGACAGAGATTTCAGCTTTTCTGGATAGGAGAACAGGTAATGAGATCAAAAACTACTGGAAAACACACCTGAAGAAAAAGCTAATCGGATTGGGTATCGATCCAATCACCCATCTACCGGTACCTGAGGCTCATAATCCCACAAATGGACCATTTGTTGGTAACCCATTTCAGTTTCCTGATTTGATTTCAATAGAAAAGTTTCTGATGGAAGAGTTGCCTCCTTCCTCCTCCTTGCATAACACCGGAGGCCGTGTGATCTACGATTTCAATATTGAGAGTGCTGTTAGAAGACCTCAGGCAGATCATGCTACGCAGTTAGCTCAAGTTCATGAACGACGCATAGAAGCTCTTCTCCATTTACAAGCAAAAGCTCAAAGTTCACCCTCATCTATTTATGAGCAACAAGGAAGCATTCATGGACATGCTCAAATAACGTCCTCCTTGAGCAGCGATAATGCTGGTCAGTATCCAACTCAAATGCAAAGCAACTCAGATCTTACGAACATCTTCAATCCTGATCCCAACACTTTCTCTCAATCTGATTACGTGGGTGGTAATTTTGAATATGTCCAAGATGCATCACAAACTACAAGTACGTTCCCTATTCAACCCCAAGTCCCAACTGCTCGGATTACCTCATGTGTTTATGAGCAACTGCCGTAAGCTAGCTGGACTACGGAGAATTATGGGCAAGTATGTGGCAACAAGGCATGTTTTGAGTATGGTATGCAACCATGCATAAACTTCCGTTTGTGTTTATCTTATTTTTTTACTCCCAGAGACTTCAATTTGTTGCCTTCTTGACTGATGGCCTTGGACGCCGCTGTTGTGTGGGTTTTTCCTTTTTTTAATTTAAGTGCATGTTATGTTGTGATCTTGTTGCTAGTCAAAGTTTCCTGGCAATTATATTGAAAAATATTAAGATAAACATTTTTATTAAATATTTTTAAGAAGAATAGAAGTTTATTGCTGTTATTAGTTATGTATTTTTGTATATATCACATATATTTTGAAATCTAAGATATCCTGAAACAAGAGAAATAGCAGCGCGTGTCAGCTTTTTCGCTCAGCGAATGAGAGATCAAGTGATCGGAAACGATGTTGTATTTTTGTGAGGTTTGAAAGTGGAGAACGAACTGCCCTCTGTGGGCACATAGGATCAAACATTAAGCAGCACTCTCTTGACAGACTTTGAGGAATTTAATTTTGTGATTTGATGGGCTCAATATTTGTTTGAATTATAGTTTTATTAGTAGTTATAAGAAGATTTATGGTTATTTTTTGAGATTCACTATTGATTAAAAAATAATTTGTGATTTTGAATCTTAATTTTATTATTAGTTAGAAAAATCTTAATTTTTTATTAATCAGAAATTTTAATATTATTCTCGAAGATAACTTATTGGTTGAAAGCCTACAATTAAAATGATGAAAGAAACCTTTGCTTTAAAAGTGAAGGTGGATATAAGAGATTGATCTCCTCTCCCCCTTGGACTTATAAGAGGACGAGAGCAACGTTGTGTGTTACTTCATACGATACATGATACATACATACATACATATATATATATATATATTGTGAGGGAAAGAGAAGTGAACGAACGGCGAATACTTAGTTGTACTAAGGTGGAGGGGAGCACGAATCTCCTCTGGCGCTCCCAAATATCGGTGCCACCCGTGCGCCGCCAACGAGATTTGAGCCTCATTTCCCAAAATATCTGTACAAATTCTTGTAATAAGGATTGAAATCGTAAAATTACCAAAATTGGGTTATTTTATTGAATTCATAACTCCTAACTAACTTATACAAAACTCCAGTTCGATTTTGTTAATTATATTTATAAGAAGAGAGCATATGAAAAATGTCATGGATTTTTTTGTCTCCGTGCATATGAAGTTTCGGATTTAATACCAAACATTTTAGTAACAAATTCAATAAATTTAAGTATAGTGCTTGGTGTATCAAAAAAGGGTGTGTGTGGTGATTGGTTGATTTCAAGAAAAGATTTCCGGGAAGGAAAAGACTGGGTGTGTTTGTGTCAAAAGACTGGGGGTGTGTGTGAAAAGACCACTCTTTTTTGTATGAGGGGGGAGGGGTTAGGATCCACTTTGACTCTTTGACCCGGTGGAGGGAGTAAACGTAATACCTTTTAAAATAATATTATCACGTTTACGCATTGTCAACTTGGCTTGTATCCTACCATCTTTTATTCTTTTACCAACTCTTGGTTCCAAGATAATTATTTCCATTATGTCATTCGTAATTCTGTAAGAATAAACTTGGCCAACTCGGCTTGTATCCTATTATTTTTAATCTTTTACCTTCTTTTGAATCCAAGATAATTAATTCCATTATGTCATTCATAAGTCCGTAAAAATAAGCTTTGGCCAACTTGGCTTACATCCTATCATATTTAATTCTTTTACCTTCTCTCGAATCAAAGATAATCAATTCCATTATGTCATTGTTAAGTAGTTTTTTGTAAAGGACATTTGACCATCCAAAGTAGTTCTGTTATTTATAATTATTGTTGGGTGTTTTGGACCAAAAAGAGACTTGAAACAAGTATTATGTGTCTTTCTAAATCTAAAAGTTAAAAAATAATTTTTTTCCATTAATTTATTTATAAGCCACAAACCTCGTCCACGACCGATATAAGGCTAATCCAACAATTTCTCCTTTACACATTGGACAAAGAATCAATGCCCCACAATCTCCCTTTAACAACTTCAGACAGAACT